>JAECUM010003742.1:0-111043 GCA_016617855.1 Megalonaias nervosa
ATATATTTGCAGTATGATTTCCAGGGGGGTCACGTGACACCACCACCACCCCCTTGACCCATGCTGCGGGCGCCCATGGCCGCCATGTAAGCATATCATTTGCTGAAAAATGGCTATAAACCCCATAAAACCAATAATCTGGCGTTCGATAAACCTGTTCAGTCCGTATTTCCGTATCACAGACCCAGACTGGAACTACTTAAGCGTCTTCTTTCACGTCAGCGCTTCGACAGTTTTAGACGCAGTGAATCGAACTTTGATAATTCCCATTTTTTGTTGAAGTTTCATTCATACAACAAAACTTAAACTGTTTCGAAGGCGTAAAGTAGGGGAAATGAAATAAAGGCGTAAAGTAGGGGAAATGAAATAAAAACAAATCTGCAATCGTGTTTTGTTCCGGGAAAGAACTCGTTTGATATTGCTTATGAATATGTCTCAGCCTTACGAATTTGACGTATAACTACGACATTTCTTCCTTCGTCTCAGGACAAAACACGTATGCTGTTTTGTTAATGTAGATATCATTTATACTCACATGTAATTGGCCCTACTTATATTCCCAAACTTTGATAAAAAAAAAATATAAAACAATTCAAAGAAAA
The DNA here is from genome assembly GCA_016617855.1 of Megalonaias nervosa. Classification (NCBI taxonomy): domain Eukaryota; kingdom Metazoa; phylum Mollusca; class Bivalvia; order Unionida; family Unionidae; genus Megalonaias; species Megalonaias nervosa. The sequence goes on from JAECUM010003742.1 coordinate 603, forward strand.
ATTAGATATATAAAAGTGCCACCAATAATATTTTCATGCATGCATCTAAGAAGAATTTGATATTATCACACAAACACAAGCAACTGCATCTATCTGCTGGTGACTATGTAATGCGAATCACTAAGAAGACAACCGAATAACACCACGGGAATTAGCCTCAAAACTCGGTTATTCCGACTAAGCTTCAGACATCTGAGAACAATCAGACATATGTATAGCTCTAGACAAAGTGACAATCTCCACCGTAGAAAATTTAAATAACGTGCAGTCCTGTAATTTTTTATTTAAAATAATAGAAGTATTGTACATATTCCAATGGTAAAGGTGATTGTTTGCAAATCACACCTTAGTACAGCCAGTTTTAATTACATCTGATATTTTGGTGAAGCCTCGCGTGAAAACTGCTTCACTGCATAACACTGTCTTACGATTATTATCAGCTGTTTCTGTACAAGACGTGACAAACCGTTAGCCTTTGCATGCAAGACGTGACAAACCGTTAGCCTTTGCATGCAAGTTTTATGTATACTACACCTTCACGCTGTTACCATGACGTTCAAGTCACGTGAATCGAACATATACCTTCTCCTAATAAGTTGGATTAATTACGATCTGTTGTGAAATTATACAAACCCAATCTACCCATAAATATTCTGAATACAGGATTTATAAAATTAAAAACTTGAAAATTCTGATGAGAAAAGTTACATTTAATCTAACATTTTTTTTAAAACAACAAAATATAATTTGTTCTAAACAAAAATAATAATAAAGATGAAGATTCTAAATAAAAGTTCAACTAGCCTAGGTGACTTTTTCAAATATTTTTGATGCGGCACAAGTTTAGAAATAAGTATGTTGATTAATTAATAAAATGTTGATTTGATAAATAACTATGTTTTAAAAAAATCAGTTTATGGTCCAACATCTTTAATAAGTTTCTTGTAATGAATCATGAACAGTACGAGAAAAATTTATTCTTGGCTTCGGATTGTTGAGAATGTCTCATAATGAGTAATATCAGCCAGTATAGTGGGTTTCATTTCTTCGAGTGTCCATTGCGAATATGAAATATTGTTATTTCTCATGCAATTACCAAATTTCCTACCGAGACAGATGTAATTCCAAAACAATGTTATTAAAAAGATATGCCAACGGTATAAATAATACTGGTAATAATTGTCGCGAGGTTGCAAAATTCATCTAAGAATTCCATTTCTGGGGTTTATTTATTAGAATTGTTGTTACAAGTAATAGTTCAAGGAATCTCAGTGGACAGATAAAGCTAATAGCCAGGCTATTTACGAGGTGAGCTTAAACCTACGTCAACTAAATAACAGAATAGGACTGGTTATTTACGGTCTGCCAATAAATACATTTGATTAGATTTGACTTTCGCGCTGAATCATAAATGATTCATAACGACGTTTTTGCTGTTGGATAATGATAAATTGAAGAGATAATTCTCTCTCATAAATCAGAAAACAACCAGTTAATTTTTATGTAATGCTTACACAATTGATTAAGCACGAACTGTATTTAGCGATATTTGTTGTCAATGGCATTAAAATCTCATATAAAACTGACTGGGTCCACTTTTGCACGGATTTTGTTTGTAACTTTCACGGCCAGGGGAAAATGGAAGCTATTTATGAAATAAAAGAAGATTATTTGGTCAAACTATTTTTACTTGATATCATTTGGGAAATACCATGTATTTATTTATTCTTATCGACAAATTAGCAAAGACGTACACGGGAATGTTAAGTGTTTTCAAACATCAATTCTTTTATTATCAACTCAGCTTTTCGTCGTTCAATATGGAGTTCCCGGTTCATAACGTTTCGTAGGAACGATATCTAGTGAATGAATTTTATGAAAGCTTTTTATATTTCCAAAGGACGCCAAACATGTGAAACCCATTGCGCGACCCATTTTTAATTCTTCTTTCATAATCTGTGTTGAGAAAGCTCCACACACACACACAAGCCTTCCTTCCTTTTATTGTCTATTTTTTTCTTTTCTGGTCTGCTAATCAAATATTGTGGTACTAAATCTTACCCTATGGCTTTACACTCTTCGACCCTTAAATTTAATTGGAACCATGTAGCCGTTATTGTGCTGACGTGCCGCTAAACTCGAGCACTTACATGTATACATGCTGTCTGTATGGCTGCGAAAGAATGGATGGATGATAATAATTATGATGGCGACGACAACGACATGTTCGATGATGTTAAAGTTTATATCTTATTTTAATCATATTAGGTTAAAACTCTCTCTCTCTCTCTCTCTCTCTCTCTCTCTCTCTCTCTCTCTCTCTCTCTCTCGCCAAGAAGCTCAGTTGGTAGATCGTCAGTCTCGTATCCGAGGATGACGTATTCGATACTCGCCAAGGACAGCCTGGGTACGATACCTGAGTTTGCCCTTCGAAAGTTATTAAGTTCCCATTATCTCGGCATGTTGAATGCGCCGTTCAAAACCAAACTATATATCAACCCTGTCCCTTCCTCTGTTCGGCATGTGTTCAGTCTGGGTTGGTATGATCACAAATAGGTCAAAAAGAGGCCAAATGAGATATATGCGAATTTTGTTACTGACGCCATCTAAAATCGATGCCGTTTTAAAAGACAATTTTATCATCTTTAAAGTTGTAAAAGAATCTATCTCTTTTTCAATTTTATTGATTTTGTCTTTATTGTGGGATTACATATGCAAAAGAATGGTTAATTCATGTATAAACTATCTTACTGGAAATAATTAAAAAGTTATAGTTATATATATATATATATATATATATATATATATATATATATATATATATATATATATATATATATATATATATATATATATATATATATATATATATATATATTCTCAAGGGGCTAGCTTGTCACAAAGTGAAAAAATAAACATTATTTTACAGATATTATCTATTTAACATATAATGTAAATTCAATAAATATATTGTAATTGGGATGATTTTTCCATTCGTGCTTTAACATCTTGCACCTTTAAGTTGTATTATGTTGTGACCAGTTTGGGGCTGAATTTTATTTTCTTCAAATTATTGAATTCAAGTGATTATTTTCTCTGGAAATACAAAAGTGCTCTGACAACATTCTTGGAAAAAGACATTCACTGGAATTTATAATATATTCAAAATTGGAATTATATTACTGTGGTTCAACAAAAGACTGTTGACAGATCAGCACTCTATAAACTATAACGGACACGTCATCGCCTTCAGTTTTGGATCTCTTCAGGACTTGTACTGAGTTTTATTCGGGACTTTCTATTATTAGGACTTGTGTTTGTAATTCTTGGATTATTTTGGAATCTAATCCGCATTACCGTAAGTTCTTTATTCTCATTTTCACTTTGTGTTCTAGGAAAATTAATTATTTGTTAAATTTTACAAAGCTTGTTGTTTTTCACTCTTTTCTCTTACTTATTTTAAGAGTATGGACTCGTAACACATGCTGTTTAATCAATATGGATGCTGACCCAAAAGAGAAATGAGAATTGACAAAAAGTACTATCAGAAATAGGATCTTAAGTTTTACATGGCGGGCTTGGATATGTGGATGTCGAAGAGGCGGTTAATAGAGGAAGGAACAGCTCCTACTAATTAGCGTAAAGGATTCGCGACCGAAAGTTTGTGAGTTCTAATCCTCAAGCAGGGATTACGCCCCAGTCTGCTAATGCAGTGTCCTTGGGCAAAGCACTTCATTCCAACTGCATCTACACTAAATAACCTACGTAATAAACACCAAAAACAATTACTATGGAAATTTGTTAAATACAAATTATCAAGGAATATATTATTGTTCAAAAGGCAAAGTATGAAAATAATCACAAAGAGAAATTAACAAAAGTTGGATATAGTCACTGATGATAATAAGGACGAGGAGGAGGAAATACATGAAGCGTTCGTTATCAGACATCAAGCTATGGTCAATATTCAAAATGATAAAGGTTGTAAATACGGAATATCAAGGAAAAATATACCAATTTTCTGTCTTCAATTACATTTTTTTTAAAAAATGAAATAAATCCCCGTATTTCTTTCAAACATAAGCCTATCTTAACCGATGGCCTGCTTGAACTGTAACGAACCTTATGGACCCTTGAAATGTTTAGAAATTGGAAAACGAATCAAGCTATCCGTACTTCCATCCAATACATTGCCTGATCATATTACTATTAGGATATCTTTCTGCTACGTCCTAATCCTGCCCTTCAAGAGAACAATAATACACAAAGTGAAGCAACTCTTACAGGTTAACTCGCCGTTTTACCGATAACTGTTATGTAACCTGTTTCTTCGCTGAATGCTGGGACCATGGACCTCCAGGAATCCAGTTAATCTGTATTTACGCTCACCATTCCACTCTTCTATTTAAGTGCTATAGCATGTCAAAATGGTGTTTTATATCATGCACACAACATTTTGTGAATTCTGGTGAATTTATTAATATTTTATTGTCAATGTGATTTCGATCTTAACATTTGACCTAGGAAATTTTTCGGGCGCTGAACTTTTTCAATTATTACACTTTTCAGTTGTTTCAATAATGCGGTTTTTTATTTGTATATTTATTATATTACGACTATATGGCCATAAGCTAAACTAAGTAGCAGAAAGAAGCAAAACCATCAAGTTTTCTTTTAAACTTGACAAACAACTTAATTATCAATGTTATAAAATTAAATGTTAAGAGGAACTTACAGTATTATGAATTAATCTAAATTAATCCTGAAAAGTTCCATTACTATCCAAAACAATAAAATATTCCGTATAAAAGTCAAAGCCAAGAATATACCGCCAACAGTTCTGACGTGTCAATACGGCTTTGTCAAGAATTCCTTTGAATACTTCACAATAGTTCAAAAATGATATTATAGTCCAATGAGCACTTTATATTTCCACTGAATAATCCAAACGAATGTCTTCGCTCTCAAATAATATCTAAATACGACATAAAACACGAACCAAAGAAATAAGAATGAGAAAACTGCCCAGTCCTAGCTGCTTATATACAGGCTAAAGGTTAAATCACGCATATTGTCACTACTCCTACATGACAAATTACAGATCTCCAACATCGCCAAATGACTGACATGATCTAAAACACCCAATACGAAATAACTTAATTGTTATATGAACCTACCTGACCGACCTGTCTAATCGGAAACAGCGCGACACTTGTCAACATATTTGTTAATAATTTTATTATTATTAACTGTCAACACGTATGTAGGCATCTTTTTATAGATCATGTACGAAATTTTAACTAAAGATAATCACTACAGTTTACAGTCATTAATAAAATTTACACAAATTACAGATATACATAAAAATATATATTATATACATGTTGTTTCTCTTCTTCATTACAGAGACGACAAGTGTACACGTTTTAAGACGGAGGAGCATGAACCCGGGACACGTATGGAAGTACAAATGCTCGGTGGCACACACACTTAATGTGTATGCACCTTGATCGTAAATACTTGATCTAACGTCTTGAACAAGCTGAAGGGTCGCAAAACGAGCACGCTCCAATAAATCGGAGCAAGAATTTGTAAGCATACATCTGACGTCCAAATCGTCGATTAGTGTCAATGTCGAGATGCCCACTAAAATGCCCATGCAAATGTAGAAATAGCACCAGCACATACTGAATTCATGAATACAACAGAATCGTTGATTAGTCTTATGGATGATGTCGAGATGCCCTCTCCACCCATATGAAAACACAGAACCAGTGACAGAAACATAACTGTGTCCATTAATATAGTAAAAGCAACAAACAAGAATCCAAAAACAAGAGTCCAATTAATCATTGAATTCGTATATGAACAAAATGATTCAAAGGTCTTTGTCTCCGATATGCCGAGTACTACTCGTGTGATGCGTGAGTGCTTACAATCAAATATTACTCCATGTTCCCAATCAAATCTGTTCCCCGCCCGTGAGGAGTGAGCGTGTACAAAATATAATTTAACTCGTCTGTACATGAAAATATTAAGAAACAAGAAAGACGTAAAAGTCTGCAATTTAACTGATGGCCTTTCAAAACTCATGTCCTTGTTGGATCACGCGTTGTTTACTTTAACAATAGTCCAACTCAACCTTGGAACTTTATGAATGAATATATGCACTTGATACACGTATAACTCATCCTTAAAGTGCGAACTTACTATTAATAAGATATTTAGTATTTAAAATATTATTAGGTAAATAACCATTACGAACTATAATTATGAATGATACTATACATACTATTGGTAAATATAACAATTGTAAGAGTTGCTTTCCTTTCTCTATATGATATACAGACAGAAAGTCGTTTTTTCGTTTTCAGAGAAGGCTTGATTTGGAGGAAGCAGAGAGTAAACTCGATGTTAAGGAGATTAGGCAAGAATTATCAGAGAAACTTAATTTAATAAAAATATGCTTTCTTAAACGATCAATGTCCATCAACTTATCCCAGCTTCTCTCTCTCTCTCTCTCTCTCTTCTATATATATATATATATATATATATATATATATATATATATATATATATATATATATAGAGTATATATATATATATATATATATATATAATTGAAGAAAGGATGGATATAAGATAGAAAGAAAACGAAATACGGGCCAATTGCAAGAGTAAATGTTCACACCTTTAGTAATTAAAAATTCCTGTATACATCATATGTGGAAGTAAGCTATACGGTGCCAGTCTATACTGTAAATGAGAAACAAGATGCATATTGGTATACAACAAAGTACACAGTGGAATTAAGTTACAACAAAAATAAAATGAATAAGGAATATGCCCCTCACACCCACCACCATAAAAACTACATGTATTTTCATATAAGGTTCCTCTCTATAGTTTCGTAGTTTGCAGGTTAGATTCTTTCTTTTAAAAAATCCTAGGTTTTCCTCACCAGTTATATGAACCTACTGGATATTTAGAAAGGACCTTGTATATTTTAGGTATTATTAATTGTTAATTCCATTTATTTTGCTGTATGATTGATGCGGGTAATTTGGGTTATAGGGTCGACAGCTTGGACTTGGTTCAGATGTGCATCTATCAAAAACAAACTGCAAGCTCAGCTTGGTCATTTTCATTTCGTGGACTTCAGTGGTAAATTGTAGAAAAAAAGAGGTGATAACTTCTTTTACTTTATTTTTAATTTAATTCATTCATTGCACTTTCAGAAGCTGATGAGCACATGGTAATGAAACTGCATTTACACAGTGAACCAACGTAGATCAGTGTTTGATATGGTTCTTATCTACCATCCATGGAAATCGTTTCTAATCGTGTCAAAATTAACATGGTTTGGTACATTCCTTGGCATGATTTGGCAAACTTAACATGGTTTGGTTGATTCATTAGCATGATTTGTTAGAATTAACATGGTTTGGTACATTCCTTGGCATGATTTACGGACAGTTTTATAGGAAATGTTTATTTTTCCATGTTCAAATATTTTAGCAAAAATAGTATGTCCCGCAGCTTGTATCAAAAGAGTACTTCAGATTTGTTTCATATACTTTATTCTCTGCGAGACAGTAATTCATTTGGAAATCCTGTGTCAGCTTTTCCATAGAAACATCTTTATAACGTGCATTCATTGCACTGCATTAAATACATTACGATTAAAGTTCCTCATATGGAGTAAAAAAATCAAATTTCTTTGCTCTATAGACCATTAGGGTTGACTTGTATAGTGCTGTTAAGTTAATATTTTTTTTTAGTTCTGTACGTATATAGTGACTACATTGGATGGAAATATTAATAACGTTGGCCAGAGTGTGTAACAATAAACCTGGTATTAATGACTAGTGCCCAGAACGATAGATAATATTACCCATCATATCCTGTTTCACCGTGACATATTCTACCACCAATAAACATTGCTGTCGCCCATAACAAGTCACTGTATATTTTAGCACAATGAATTAAGAAAAAAATAAAATAAAGTGATAACAGTGTTTCCTTTGCTGAAATTGAATTAATTGAAGTCAAAACACGGTTCTTTAATTGCTTCAACTTGAAGTAAGGACGTCATCGAGAGTATTAGTTTTCCGTTGTGGAAACAAGTTTTTAACGTAAGGGTACTGTTTCTTCTCGGAAAGCAAAAAAGTTCATTGACATTATTAGAGTTTTTCTTTAAATCACGTGGTATGGCTATGTCTTCATTCGTGTTATGAAATGCCAATTAGTCATGTTCGAACTTAACCTTTTGTTCGCACTACATAGCCACTTTCGTGTTGAGGTGCACTACAACACAAAAACATACATACTTATCATTCTGTTTCCTAGAATTATCTCTTCCAGCTTCAAGTATCATAAATAAAGGTAGCGAGTGGCTGTCTTTTAAAATATATGGCAACATCCCGCAAATGTCGATATAACCATTAGCAGAAACGTTTATGGCGTTGCTAGATTTTAGTAATTACAACTGTTTAAAAAGGGGCTCTTTGGCAAGCGTAAATTTCGTTTCAATGACGGTTATAGCAGAGTATTTTCAAGGAGATGCTGTAAAAACATGTTATTGAATAGGCGAACTGATTGTTCTCCTCGTGTTAGACCGATCCGGTGGCCTAGTGGTTTGAGCGTCCGCCTCGGATGCAGGAGGTTAGAACCCAAGTCGAGTCATACCAAAGACTGATAAAAATGGTAGTAGCAGCAGCCTCGCTTGGCGCTCAGCATTAAGGCAACTTAGGCAACCGGAACCGTCGAATATACGACCAAGAAGGAAGAGAATGAAAAGGGGGAATCCGACTAAATGTGACCTTGACCTGGGTTTTATAGAGTCATACTAAAAAATGTTCCAGTAGAATTAATAAGTAATCTTCTACTTTTTGCTTGAGAGCCCTAATACTACGCTCTTTAACTTTAGTTTGCTAATTCCTTCATGGTAAAATATATCCTTCCATATTTGTTCAATGTTATCTAATTATGGTCACCATTAATTATATACAGTTAAATGTCAAAATGGGGAAAAATTGTTTAACCCGTCTTAAACTCACCTTTGTTTCATTTTCCAATAGTTTGCCTGATACTTCCGTATACGGTTCTGAAGTCATATATTTTTGCTTCGAAATTTAATGAAAAATATTGTCGTGTAGATTTTCTGAGCTTCCACTTCACACTAAGTTCGCATATTAATGTTAAGAGACCTTGAGCGACCCAACAAGCAGTGGCATACTAAGGGTAAATGGCGGTCGGGGCGAAGATGGCCCAAAGGGATTTTGGAACCCCAAGACATATGGTGCCCTCGGTTTTAGTGCCCCAAGCCCGCCCGTGACAACCGCCCTACCCCCACCCCCCTTAATACGTTACTGCCAATATGTGAAGACATAGTTAAGGTGTATGTGTTATATGAAGATGAAATATTAACATTTTCCAGATTAAGGAAAGATCAGTGCCGGATTACCAAATAGGCAGAGTAGGCACCGGCCTATGGGACCCACGCCTTTTAGGGGCCCCGCGACAAAGGATCAAAATAATATTAAATTGATTTGATCTTGAAAGAAAAAATACAAACAATTTGCGAGGGGGGCCCCGAGATTTCGACTGCCTAGGGGCCTCCACGGGGTTTAATCCGGCACTGAGAAAGATGTAATAATAAGTCAGCTTTAATCAAATATAAACTTCAAAAAGGTTTCTAAGATGCTTAGTCAAGCAAAGATGTATTACATGTTTAATATACTCTGATTAACGAATTTACAAAAGTTCAGTCATTAAATATGGATATGATCAAGTAAAAATAAATATTTAGATACTTCAAAACATAAAGACATTCAAATCCTTTGTCCGATAATCATCAGTGAAATATCTCAGTTACATTTATGGGATACGAGCCTTAAATGATACATTTGTGGGATGCGAGTCTTAAATGATACATGTGGGTTACGAGTCTTAAATGCTTCATTTGCGGGGTACAGGTCTTAAATCATGCATTTGTGGGACACGAGTCTTAAACTATACATTTGTGGGATACGAGTCTTAAATGATACATATATGGGATACGGGTCTTTAATGATACGTTTGTTCGTTAATATATTTATTTAGACATTCATCACGTTATTTGTCGGTCATTAGCCACAGAGGAGGTTTAATTTGACCTATAAAATGAAACTGTTTTACATGAATATAGTCGTTTCTCATATTCTCATAATCTCGCGGTATTGGCTATTTCTATTCTTAATAGACACTTGCACTATCTGCCGTTCGTTTATAGCGTTAGTTTTATTAAATAGAAGTATTTGATCATAACTAATAACAAATTCTTTCAACGATGTTTACATTTTCTATATATAAATAAGAAAATAATTAATCAGTAGAAAACGTATCAAAGATCTGATTTCTCATTGATCTCTATCCCAAAACAAGTCTCCTACATCTCATGCCGAAAGCCATATCATGTCCCGCTTGGTCATCAACTTGCTGATGTTTACACTCAATAACAAGCATAGTCACATGACTGACCTTGTCTACATATCACATACCTCTCATTGCCAACAACAAGATTGAGATTAAGGTTCGTTGTGTCGAAACTTTGCCGGCGTGCCGTAACTTTGCAATCGTGTTTGGCTCGGTCTATAGATATATTTGATGATATCTCAAAATATGTAAATGAAATGATACCAGTAATCCATACTGCATTACGAAAAAGCCTGTAATGAACACGTAATATGGTTTTAATTATTATATTTAATACAGAGGGAACTAAAGGAGTGAACAAAGAGTGATGTTGCCAGAAAACATCACAGCTACCTCTAAAAGTACATGTTCAGTTCCACTATTAGCGTGCCCATAAAAGACGTGGAACTGACACTTTCAACCATTTACCGAAACTATGATCAAATTTTGCAAAGTAATTTTTTAATACCCACTTCCCTCTCCCCCAAAAAGTCCTCCATAGAACAGTATGTGCAATTTGACAAACGCAGTAGCATTTTGTATGAGAACAGAGGTATGAAAGAGTAGAACATCGCCTATCACGAATAGCTTATTAATTTCAAACGCTGTTGATAATATATTGTAACAAACATCGTCGATTCGTCATGCATAAAATTCAAGTTTGGAGGAGAAAGCGTGTTTTCAGGTGTCCGCACGACCTCTTTCAGAGAATAACTGAATATATAATTCTATACACTCATAGCGATATTAAATATTTCATATTTAAGAACTGTTAATTATAAGTATTTTGGTACGCTCGACGATGTGGTGATATGTTATTGCTGATATCGTGTTTATTTCATCCCCTGTTTGGGTCCCCGTACAGCGATTACATCATTTGCCGCGAGAACACAAGAATCTCATTTTATATTGCGGTACATACAGGATATACTCTATTGGACGTTGTTTATTGAAAAATTTGCATCATTTACAATATTTCCTGAATACAGGAATGGAGATAAATGATAAATACACAAATACTTCAACTTTCCTTTGTACGTAAATTTACTGTCTTGTATTTGTGATTTTGTTGCATAGTTCGAGAATATTGTGCGCCGGTATACATAGTTACGGGTTATTCTAAATCATTTATCAGAACATTGGTTCCTTTAATTGATCAGTTGATTGATTCATGATTCGTTTATTTAAACAGCAATAGAATTATAAATACATATATGTTATTTAAATCTCTCTGTATTTGTCTGCAGTGTATGTATATTATTATTCATTTGCAGAATATATAACTAGGTACCAGTGACATGGATTTCATTTAATATTGAAAGATGCTGTTTACTCCAAAGTTTTACAAAAGAAAAGAACCATTAGAGGATTCTTATTTTTGGGTGTTTGGGCTCACACATATTTACTTCTGAATCTGTATAAATAACTTATATAGTCAGTACAAAAGGAGAAATCAAGGATAAAGAACGGAAGCCAAAGGCTGATAGAGCTCTTGTCCTTTAAATATACCATATATAACCAAAAATAGAGGCAGAATAAACTATATCGTGATACGGTAGCTGTAAATTTGAATAATGAAAATATCGAAGTTTAGTATCAGATCGTTAAGACACGCGTTTGCAGTATGGTAAGAAATCAAGAGTAAAAGCGTGCATGAGCAGTCAAAGAAAAAAATAAATAAATAACGAAGTTAATACTTTCTCATGAAGCGAATAGGTCACCTATTTTGTATAATCATAATAGTGTTTTTAAATTCGTATTCGAACCGTGGACATTTACATGATATTTGCTAAAGCTACTAGCCTTTGGTAGTAATCGTTTTATTTACGTTTTCAACAATAAGAATACGTACTTCATCTGATAACGACGCATCCTCGTAAAAGAGAATATACTTGATCTGTTCATCACTAGCATCGAAACAGATAATAATCCTTTCTATTCCTTTGAATTCTTCCTATTTAAACTGGAGAATTGCACATAACATTCAGTAATAGCGACATAAAATTACTAGCTCCTTTATTTTTCACAGTGGACAAAGCAACATATCAAAATGTGAGATACAAGACAGGTATTAATTTTACAAAGGACAATGTTTAAATTCTTTATTCTTTTTCGGCTGTCTTTATATTACAGCTTCAATACGCTGTAGGTTCTGTCAGGTCTGACTAACCGACTATGTAGTACAGTTTCGATACATTGTAGGTGCTGTCAGGTCTGTCTACACCGACTTAATATTAGAGCTTCAATACGTTGTAGGTGCTGTCAGGTCTGTCTACACCGACTTAATATTAGAGCTTCAGTACGTTGTAGGTTCTGTCAAACCTGTCTACATCGACTTAATATTACAGCTTCAGTACGTTGTAGGTTTTGTCAGGCCTGTTTATACCGACTTTATATTGCAGCTTCAATACGTTGTAGGTTCTGACAGGTATGTCTACACCGACTTGTAATTTCTGCCACGTCTGTCTACAACGATTTGTCATAAACATAAACTGAATTCACCCAAAGCACAGTTAGAGTTGATACAGTGTCAGGAACGTCAAGTCATGAATTGGCTCTAAAAACTTCAATGCATGAAAAAGCAAAACTGAGAATGTGCGTGAAATCTTTTCTTAAATGAAACGAAAATATCAAATATTAAAGCTCATCATATATTTTCATTTCACAAGAACATACCTTTACCTTTCATTCTTGTGGTCTTCTGAATCTGTTAAAGTCTGCATAGGTCTTTATTTTTGGGTCGTATACAAAAACTTTTTTCGTTCGTATGACGTGCCCTCACTTTACGCTCCCTTTGAGTTTCCAAGTTTGTAAACAACCAGATCGCCTAAAATTACTCTCCTGATGCTGAACAGTTCAGTAGTAATATAGGGAAGGTACTATTGTTTCATATTTCGAAATTACAACCGTTTAATTTGAAGAATTCCAAACGCATAACTTATTAAATAAACGAATTGATACAAGTTTGATCTGTTTTCTTCCTTCTTTGTTTCAGCCGGAGTCCTGTATATTGACTTGTGATTAGTGTTATTGCATTCATATGTTAGTTTCAATGAGGCGTCAATTCATTGTCTTGTTTAATTTTAAATAAAATTCTTCGACATTCTAGACTTTAAGATGTTTAAACCGTTTTGTCTGAATAAGGAGAAAAGTGTGCAGTGGTTACCTATTCTAGCAAATCTATAACGTTGTGTTGTACAACTCGTATTCATTGTCAAACTGTATCTTTTGAGGCTTCCTGTACTTAAACAACAATCTGAAAGCATTGTGAATTTTATCTCCTTTTAACGTTTCCGGCCCAATTACTATTTTGAGAAGACATTGATCACTATCCATGGATCAGGGAAAACACTCGTCCACTCGTCCTGACCTGATAAATATTGGATCAGCCGAGTAAAACGTTATTACATTCTCAACCATGGGCCGAGTAGACGCAGATTCGCACCTTGAGAAAAAAAAAAAATCTGAATGTATTTTCTACCCTTACCAAACGCTGAAGTTCAACATCGCCTGATATTTGGCGTGCGTTACTTATGAACAACCTATGACTTGTCTATCCACTTGTTGTCAGTTTGTAACATGCTGCAAAGAAAACGACTTCGTTTCCTTTTCAAGGATTCTTGATGTTAGCTTGATTATAAAATCGGTCAATATTAAGAACATACTATGTTGCAGTTCCGCACTTAGCCCTCTATTTCTTGATGGTGTTTGCATTTACGGTGACACTGGAGGTCGCGGGTTCGAACTACGGCCTAGTCATAACAAAGACTTATAAAAATGGTACAAATAGCTGCCTCGCTAGGCGCTCAGCATTAAGAGGTTAGTGTTAGCAGGGCCACAGAGAGCGATCACAGGCCCTCGGGTAAGAAACACCCGGGCCTCTCCTAGTTGTAGTTCAAACAAAATTGTTCTTTAATAAAATTAAAAAGTGTTGTTCGGCCCGGGATTCCTTACGGCCGGAGCCCAGGGGATATATCCCCGGTTCCCCACCCAGTGTCGTCACTAGGGGGGTGCGGACCGTACCGGGTGACACCATCAGAGGGGATGACACCAAAATGACTGTCTATTAAATTTTTGAATTTTTGTGTAGGAAGGAGGTCGATGGGGGTGACACCATGAGTTATCGCACATGACTGTCTATAAAAGTTTCACATTTTTGTGCAGGAAGGGGGTCCATGGGGGTGACACCATGAATTACCGCACATGACTGTGTATAAAAAAAAAATTAATTTTTGTGGAGGAAGGAGGTCCATGGGGGTGACACCATGAGTTACCGCATTGGGTGACACCAACCCTAGTGACTCCACTACCCCTTGTCGGCCCTGAGTGTTAGGACTGGTCGGCCAGGTGTGAAGATAATGTGACTGGGTGGGACATGATGCTGTACGTCTGTGGCATGATGCCCCAGTACTAGACATCACTACCATCTGATGAAAATCAGATCTCTGCTGTCATGTGTAACAGTGGAAATATGATTTTAATCAGCTTAGACATCACTATAAACTGACACACTGCAGACCTCGTAGCAAAATGACTGAAATTTTTTTAAAGCTACGTTAAAAATCCAAATCACACACACACACACACACACACACGGCCAGGCAATGTTACAGTTACTGCAGGCCACCGGTTTCTTCAGGAATGAAGCATTATTTATGCGTTCTTATGCCAAAGGAAAGAAGCCAGAAGATGTTTTATGAGCATGTAATTACTTTTCACAAAAATATTGCCAACTTATTTACGAAATGAGTATTTTAAATGTAACATTCATTTCGTAAATAGCCTATTCCCACCAACTTTCACACAACGCACGCTGTTGAAATCTATTTACAGAGCTTGAGACAACAACTGATTAGTTGAAGTCTAGTAGTGTTAATGGCGTAAAAATGTTCCAGTTCTTTTGGTCAATCAGCAATCTTTCTTTTTTATGGCACCTAGATGTACCTCTCTAGAATGAGACGAACATGGATCATATAGTACAAAAGTTGTCGGAAACTGTGGCTATTTGAATTCTTCTTTCAAATTCGAATTATAGACAGTTGTCTTGTGAAAAGTAATTACATATTTATTTAAATAAATGCTGGCATCTTTACTTTGGCGGGAGAGTTTCTTGCATCAGGTACCTTTCATTCTTTAGTTCTTTTGCAATGTAGTGGACAAAGTTACCTTGATGAGTATATTAAAGACATTGACGAGTAAGTCTTGCAACTCACTCGTCCCAGTGACGAATGCATGTGATTTTCCCCATGAGCCCTGTAGTCATATATATTAGCATCCATTCTATTCTTTGAATTCATTGCATTTTATTTTCGCAGAATTTCATGTCTGTTTTAAAATGTGTACCAGGGATTCACTGACAGTTTTGTTGTTGTTGTTGTTTTTCTTACTTCGAGTTGGAATATGACCATACATCACTAACGTTTTGGGTTTCTGTGAGTACGTGAATGAATGGCTGATCAAGCCAATTTGTGCTCTTAACTGTCTGTGGCACACGTGACAGGAGATGATACTTTGGTTTGCTTGACAAATAAAGGACGTACTGATCTCGCTTCTGCACAGCCTTTGCAATGCTATTCCGTTCGCAAGTCTGTAACTCCAGTATGGATGAGACTCCACTAGGTAAAGCGATCCTGTGTGCATCTTCCCAGTACTCATAGTCAATGATACAGTGTTTCATGGATGACTTGAGGGAGTCTTTGAATCATTTCTTCTGACCACACTTAGATAGCTTTCCCTCCTTCAGCTCACTATAGAATATCTATTGTAGTCGCTCTTCTGAAAATCGTGGTGACATCTCAACTGCCTTTTCATCAGCAGAGTGTGGATGCTTGGAATGTCTGCCCGAATGAGAACCTCAGTGTCTGAGACCCTGTCTTCAGTATCCTGTCATCGTCTCATCAGATTCCTCGGGCAGCCTATGTGAAAATCATTCGGCTTCTTGGCACAGCGCCTGTACAACGTCCAGGTTTCGCATGAATACATAAGATTCGTCAAGACAACGACTTTGTGGATCATAAGTTTTGTTCCTAGCCTGATCCCTCTACGTTCCTACACATTTACACGTAATGCGCCAAATGCCACATTTGTGTTTTCAATTCTGGCGTTGGTTTTTAATCATCGATGACAGTGACGGTATGCTGCCGAGATAGGCGAACTTGTCCACTGCCATGAGGGTTTGGCGATTTACTGTGATGATAGGCTTTACATAAAGCTGATTGGTGAAAGTCCTCTGACTTCTTGATATTGATTGTGGGAACGAAATTGTAACTTCGTCTTCGCCTGTATCTCTTCAGATTGAAGAGCTTGCCATCAGCCCGATAACTAATGTCGATCCCAGTATCATAGTCACAGAAGGCATCAGTAAGCATGGCTCGATTCCATTAGTGAATGGGAATGATTCAGATGACTCGCTGTCGTCTTCGACACGAGCGAGCATTCCATCATGGAACTGCCGAACCATCATGACGAATTTCTCTGGGCAACCACGTTTTGCCATTATCTTCCAAAGGTCTCCACGGATGAATATGTCAAAGGCTTTTGTTAGATCGATGAATGTCATGTACTGGTTGGAGTCCTGCTCCTGGAATTTCCCCTGGCGTTGACGAACTGCAAACCCTATATATGTGATTTCCTAAAGAAACACCAACTATCTGGCAGGAGCCCTTGATAAATGTGACGCATGAGACGATCCAGTACAATTCTGGCAAGTATTTTGCCGGCTATTGGCAGCAAGAAGATACCCGGATGGTTGTCGCACGATTTTCTGTTGCCTGTTCGCTCGTACAACTGGACAATCGGTGCATCCTTGCACTTCTGGAATATAGTTCCCTGAGTCCAAATATACTGGAAGAATTCAGTAAATGTATGTGCCATGTGCCAGCTTCCGGCTTTGTAAACATCTGCTGGTATAGCATCTGCTCTATGTGCTTTGCCATAACTACAGTTCAATTGCTTACACAGTTTCAGTCAACGTTAGAGGATCAGCAAGTTTTATGCTGAGGCAATAGATCAGTTGCCTCTTCGCTGATAGATAGCTGTTGACTGAGGATGATGTTGATGTGTTTTGACCATCTTTGAAACATCTTTTCCTCGTCAGTGAACAGCGTGCCCCTATCAGCACTAAGTATTGGAAATGTTTCTAATGACCGTAGCCCATAGATTGTATTTAAAGCATCCAAAAAAATTCTTCATGTCATTCATGTCTGCATACGACTGAATCTCATCAGCCTGATTGCTTAGCCATGACGCTTGCAACTTTTTGAGTTTGCATTGGACAGGCATCTTGATGCTGCTGAAGACTGTCTTCTTATATGATGATGTGCTGTCTACTAAACAGGCCATTTGCAGCTGATATTTCTCTTTCAGAAGTCTCTATATGGCAGCATCGTACTCATCAAACCAGTTTTGATGTTTATGGGTGGTGGTACCAAGGGTTTTGAATGCAAGTGAGTACACAGAGCACATAGTCTCTGAAGGATGCCCAGTTTTCCTTGACATTATCAAAGTTTTTATCGATTGTATGCAGTTGGCTGCACAGTTCTACTACAAAAGCCCGTTACACATTCTCCTGTTTCAATCTGGCAACATGAAGCTTTTGGGCACTTTTTGCCTTGTGGTCGTCTGCTAGTCTGAATCGGAAAACTGAGTTTGGAGATTATTAGTCTGTGGCCAATCCATCATTCTGCACTTCTCATGGCCTTCATCACTCTAAAATTCTGCCTGTCTCTTCTTCTGACGATGACGTATTCAATAAGATGACAGTGCCAGGAGAGTGGGTGCATCCAAGACGTATTGTTGCGGTTTGGCGGGCGGAATACTGTATTGGTGATTAGGAGGTCTTGTTTAGCGCATTTTATCATTAGTAGGAGTGCTTTGTTGTTGTATCTGACAGCACCATTTTTGCCTGGCCATGTCTGGTGATATATCCCAACTCTAGCATTGAAGTCACCAAGATGATGAGCTTGTCTGCCATTGGTACCTCTTCAATAAGAAACTCCAGGTCTTTATAAAAATTTTCCTTGATCTCATCTGGGTTGGTCGTGGTGAGTGCTCAATCACCCAGGGGGCTGCCGAGTTCCACCGCTGCTTTGGTCAAGTGAAAAGCGACCCAATATCCTAAGCCTTGTTTGAACGTTTGCAGCTGCATCTATCATTGTATCCACACTGGACTTGAATGAGACGAGTAGTGTCATGACTTTCGCGTGAGGTGGATTTAAGTGAGGGAAAGGTGCGCAGATTCGCCCTCTCTCTCTCTCTCTCTCTCTCTCTCTCTCTCTCTCTCTCTCTCTCTCTCTCTCTCTCTCTCTCTCTCTCTCTCTCTCTCTCTCTCTCAAGTGGCACGACAGTGTAGAAACGTCTGGCAGGTCCGGATACCATTTATGACCATCAGTTCCTACTGCACCTCAGCTGATGCCATGCGCTATCCACACATCTCTTGCCATCTGCCTTCAAAGTCGGGATTAGCCATATCGGTTCGATGGCTTGATCCACCAGAAAAGACTTACCAGAGGAAGGTAGGTGAAGCTGTTCACTCTGGGTCAACTGTTACAGATACTACAGTCCTCTGTTACTTACAGTAGCAGTAAATGCTTGACCTGACTAAGATTACATACACGCACGCACATCCCTACCTTATATTTAAAGCTTAGTGACGCCGCTGTTGTTGATGATGGTGGACGGTGGAGATCACACTGATGAAGAGTTCCTTCATTACATTGCTTCCGCAATGTATTAAAATCATCACACATATCTTTTCTTTCTTTTCATTTTTCTCCTTTCAACATATATTTAATATAATTTTTTTAATAGTGTACAATAGCAAAGTACCAAAATGTGATTGCGAATGAGAATAGAAGCCAATGACTTTGCTGTCGTCTTTTTTTTATTCGGGAGACGCGGTAGATCAATTGGTAAAGCGTCAGAATCATCATGGAAGGGTTGCGGGTTCATTACTAGTCCATGCCAGCCTGGTTTGTCTGATTTACTGTGACTTTGGAAAAAGCACTTCGATCCTTTTTCCTCAACACGATATAAACAATGATGTGCTTAGAATGTCATTAAAACCAACATAAACAACAACAATATTTATGGAAATCAATGACATTGTATTTACCATTCCTTTTCCTCTCGACTGAAGACGCTGAACTGTTATTCTCTATGAGACACAAATCTCTCTTCCCTCAATTTCAATTTGCTGTCGCCGACATATGGTCTGAAGATTCTTTTATTAGTGGTGTGTTATCTTGACCTAAATTATTATTTTTAAACTATATAAGCGACCTTGTTGGGATTTTAGTTTCCCACAATTCTTCACTACGCAGGCGCATTGTATGATATTTAAGAGTACCTGTTCAAAATAAAGAAGTGAATTTTGTCGTGCAGCTTGAAGGATTTCCTGAGAATATCAGGAACATTTTGGACATTGTGCTCTGAATGATACATTTATCAAAGTGGTTTATACCATGACTAGTGCGGGCGCAGCTGCAAGAAAGCCCGTACAATGCCGATTCTTCTCGAACCCGAGCTTGTGTGCGTACGGGGACGATTGTCAATTTCTACACCAAAATGCCGTGGCTATTCAACAACAACCAAATTTTTCAAACGCTTTCATGAATGGATCTGGTATCGGTCCTTCAAATGGCCCAGTCAACGGCCAAGACAGCCTAGGTGAGGACTTTATTAGGGAATAATTTTCCCGCAAAAAAAAAAATAAATTTAAACTGTTGAGTAAGGGATAAACGATAGACAATTCATACGACAAAAATAGAATCGAAAACTGGGTCATGTAATCAGTGATAAACAGATTGAGCAGGTTGATGACACTCCTGATTGTTGTCAAACTGCTGAAGTCCTAGGCACAACGTGACATTTTTGTGAAGTAGGCACCCTCAGACAGAAGTTTCAGATTGTCAAATTGCAAACTCGAAATTGTACGTCAGGATGTATTGATCATGAATTAAATGAATTATTGTTCTAAAATGTAATACTTGTATAGTTCTCCCAAAGCCTGTTCATTTCTGATTTTGAATTATATGTATTTGAATTATCATCACAAAACTCCAGTCACTCTTATCAATCAAAATGAGTGTTCACAATGGAAGCTAGGTACTAAACTGGGTTGAGAAAAGAGGGCATCAGGTCTAATCATTATGTCTGTTGATGAGATAGTCACTATAACACACCTATATTACCTGTATGAATGTTTGTCACTTTCATGTGTTTGTGGAATTTGTTATGGCAGTGTTGACTATAGTGGTAAACAGCTTGTGGATTGGATCTTTCAGCTTTTCATTTCACAAGCATACTTGTTTCCATTAATGCAGGTGTTGTCGGTATAATATGCACAATACTTGCCCATTATTTGCTTAAAATGGTGGTTGTACATGGGGGGGGTCCTAATTTTTATTTATTTAAGCATGTAGTCTTCAGAAATGAGGTTGGTAAGAAATGGCTTAATCAGTCCCTATCAGTGAAAAATTACTTATGTTTTTAGACACAGTAGCCACTTTAAAAAAAAAAAATCTGTAAACAAGTTGCAAGAGGGTGCTTGTTAAAAATGCTATTTGGTCTAGAGGAAGTGTACGGGGGGGGGGGGAGAGTATAGGGCTTTGCCTTTATAATCTGAAATGGTGTTGGTTCAGGGCAAATTAGACTGTCTTTCCTTGAAAGAGAAAAGAAATTTTTAGTTAGAAAATCTTTCTTTTTGTGTTATAGAATGTTGTATAAAATAAATATTTATAATTCATATTTCAGGTTTTTTTTGGTGATCAGCATCCTATTATAGGAGCACAAATGCATAATATGAAAAATACAAAATTCCAGAAAATTTTACAAATGTTTAGTCCTTGTAAAACACATTTTTCTGACCCATGAAGTACTTTCAAACATTTGGGTATGCATAGATAATCAAAGTAAAACTTCCTGATTTTGAAAGTGGTGATGGCATTTTTTAGTTATAAATAGCACACAGGGATAAGGCATGCTTATTCAAACAGCTGTGGGTTTTACCATCAAAATTGATGATGCCATGTAATTGTTAGTGTTAATGAAGACCCACATCCCAGAAGAAAAGTGGTTTGTGGAAAAACCATCTGTACAGATGGAATTAGTTTCATGAAGGAGATGGAGAAAGAATAAATAACAGAAAGTACATGGAGCTACATGCTTCCAACCTACGGAAACTGACTTGAAGTTAGAGAAAAAGAAGGGCATCTCAAAACTACAAACACTCAGTTATTAATTAAATTAGTCCATTTATGTGTGTGTCTGTTAATCTGTCTTTAATGTCCATGTTGAAACTCTGATACAGCTTCACACATTAGCATTAAACTTTCACTAAGGGTGAACATGGGATTAGTATTATCAACAGATAGAAGTCTCATCCCTTTATTGTTTTATGAGAGAGGGAGGCATAATAACGCAAACTTTCAGTTGGTAACACCGTGAGGAGACATCCATGATCAACTTAGATGAGAAATTTACTTATCCACTGCTTTAAAACTGTATAGAAAAACTGCTCCAGTGTCAAGAGAATACTTTGCTGTGCACTTGAACTCATTCATCCTGTGGCCGAAAGCAGTTGATGCTTCATCCTGTGGCTGAAAGCAGTAGATGCTCTTTTTATTATCACACCAATTAAAGTGAAAGCATAAACATTTCACACTGTTTGTTCCTTAGATTACTAGTTTGATGTCATGTAACCATATTACATGTTGACAAGCTCTATTTTTAAGTTTGACTTTAAATGCAATTTTCAGCCTTTTTAGATCGAACACAAGGTTAATGTCAATATTTTTCGACATTTTGAAGAAAAAAAAATGAAAGCAAAGTAAAAATGTTGAAAATGTATGCAGTAGTGCTCCTTTAATATGGACAAAAATATTGTGTCCATTGTTATTAAACCATTGCAATATGTTCATGGTTTCATGAATGAAATGACTATCATATAAATACCTTAATGATAAATGAAATCAGTATAAAAAAAGTATTAGAGAAAAAGCATGGATAAATACAAGGTGGCAGATGATAGTACAGAAATAAAGGAAAATAAGCAAAATTTAGGTTTTATGATAATACATAATAGAAATAACCAACATGAAGAGGACTTGTTGTGTTGGGCAAGGTCCTCAGCAGAAATACTATAAGCCTGGTCTATAATTCTTTATATGCGCTGAAATATGGATTTGTTTCTGAAAGAATTGAATGTTGTAGACTCGCTTTCAGTAATGTTTAATATGTGTTGCAACGTAACCATTGTATTTTTACAATGTAATCGTTGTATTTAATATTTATCAGATGCCTTTATTTTGCTTTTTGGAATGATGGGCATATCATTTGACAATTGTATCGGTTTTTATATTGCATCTGTAAGTATCCAATAGCTTATCTTTTAAGGACTAAAAGTTCCCCTCATCTCATTCTACTTATGAGGGACCTGTGCAGAGATGCTGAAAGGGCACATGATTACACAAATTGCACAAATTTTGGACAAGCTTGTGCAGTTGAAAAGCAGTGAATGGAGGGAATATAAATTATTTCAAAGTCATACCAATAAAATTGTACTCGGGGCAGTATATAATTTTTATTTAGCTGTTAACCCTTAAAGTGCTTGTCAAAATGTGTCATTTTGCAGGCAGGTAACTGTTTACACAGCATAATCATCATAAATGCAATGTGCCATCTTTTATTCAAATGTGACTTATGTCAGTCTACTGTAACAGCTATGTTCATGATTGTGTTGCTGTGAGACCCTAATTAAGTGCCTTAATTGACTTGCAGAAGTGTGTATTGTTGCACTGAATTAAAACCATACCTGCTTTGTATAATATGATGTTAATGACATCTTTTATATCCAATCAAATTAAGGAGGAAAAAAAGATAAGTTAAAAGGCATGCAAATCCTACCTTTGTAAGAGAGAATGCTGCCTAGATCATGTGACAAGGCAGCTCATTTCATTTGATCAGTCAAACTCTGTTATAAATTAGCCTACTCATTCACAAAAATGTAATAGCAAGGCAATCAAGCAGAATGAATACTTGGTGAAATAAAAAGCTTCATATCACAAATGCTGTTCAATAGTTCATTGTGAAGAAGCAAGGTTCAGGGTTTGTAGTTAACTTAAAATTCATGAATTGGCACTCAGAATTCCTCAGGGATAAGTTTCACAGTATTTTACTTGCAGAACAACCTTAAAAAAATTGTTTCAGTATTGATGGTTGGTTCATGACATAAATGTCCCTAATTTTTGAAAAAATTCTTGTTTGGTTGCAAGTGAACAAGAACATAAAGCACTGTTGTAATACATAATGTTTTCACATACTGATGAAGGTTGGTGAAACCAGTTGGAATAATGGTAACACTCTTTCAGAGGTTGGGCATCTTGAAAGTAAAGATAACTTATACAGAAAAACAAACAACTTTGTTAGAAAAAAACCCATTTTATTGACATTTATTCCCAGTGTGATTGTAAAATGAGTATTCAGCCATTGAACAGCCAACATCACTTATTTATTTGGAGGTCCCTCGCTAACTTGTGCCTTCATTTATAGTGCCATCTATGTTTTTGGACCCATTGTGCACTTGTTGTTGAGGGAAATTTGTATAAACTGAAATGGCAAAAACAGATGTCATGCCTTTCATCCCCCAACTAGTTGACTTTCAACCATTCCAGTGGCCTAAGTGGTTACAGTTTCCATCTTTGATGTGTGAGGTTGCGGAATCAAACCCCAGCCGAGTCATACCAAAGACTTACAAATATAGTACTAGCAGCTGCCTCGCTTGGTGATCAGCATTAAGAGGTTAGTGTTGGGACGTGTTGACCAAGTGTCCAGATAATGTGACTGGGTGTGACATGATGCTACATATCTGTGGCATGATTACCCCAGTACTTGACATCACTATAAACTGCCACACTGCAGACACTGTAGCGATTGTTAAATTGCATTAGAAATCCAAATAACACGCACATACTGAGTCCTACAGTACCTTTAAAAAATAAGTAGGAAAATGATTTATTTCTGAGTAATTGTGAGTATTACAATTGTTGTCTTTAATCTGATGACAGATGGGACAAAACTACATGATGAAATTTGACCTGGTACTTGCCATTTGCATTGCTAGTCATACAGCCTATGATATCAGAGGTCTAATAGTTATGTGATATCAATAATAAACTCCTTTACAATGTTGTACAAAAAAAATTCAAAAATGTTAAATGAAAGTCACATTCTGTTTGTAAAAGAATGAAAGGACATAAAATTCGCAACATATTTAGTCCAAGAACAGTGACCAGAAACCTGTCACTGTCACAGCAACTTGGAGAAAGTCAAGTTCATCAAGAATAGAGCACAAGTAAATGATGTTTTTTTTTTATCAGGCTATTGTACTACTGTGTTCAGATTTCCTCTCAGCTTGATGAATCTGGCTCCTATTTATGAAGGCCTGCTTTTCATTGTTTAGCTTAGTTCAATTTCTTACTGATGACTGCAGAGTTATGTAACTTGGTATGTCACTGATTATGAGAAGTACCACATACTTAAATCAAAACTTGGTTACTGTAACCTATATTTCATGCTCCATTGATATAGCTTAACCTTTGTATTTGGATCATTTACTTATATGCCAGCCATAAGACGGAGCAACTTGCAGTTGGTTTCAGCGCAAAAACTTGAGTTGTCCACCATCTACAGTTACTGAATTTTGTGGATTGCTTGAATTTCAGGTTGAAAAGATAAAAGGTCATGGTCACTGTGACTAAAATGAGGAAAATGGTTTCTATACAACTTGAGTTCTCCACCATCTACAGTTGCTAAACTTTGTGAATAACTTGCATTTTTTTCAAGAAAGAACCAGGTCAAATCAGGGTAAAAAAAAGTGTCAGCGCATTGTGCTTGAAATAAGAATAACGGTTTGCATACAATAACTTGAATTCCACATCATCTGTGTTTAGCAAACTTTGTGGATGGCTTGTACGTTAGAGTAAGAGTGTTTTTTAGTCCAAAGGTCAAGGATATTGTGACGGAAAGATTTAGTTCGATTTGGTGTTTACAGCACAGCAGCATAAGTAAGTTGTTTAATGCCAAGGTAGTTGGAACAGTTTTGTCAAGGATGCATCATGGTTGCTGATGTTTGCTGATCCACTGGTAGGATTTGAACCAAGGATAACTCTTGTTATTGACTATGATTTGAACCCACACTCAAAGAGTCCAGCAAAAAGTTAAAGTTAATAGCTGCTGTTCTTTGACTGAAAGAAGAAAAATGGTCCCTTCACATACACAGTAATATTAGTTCTACATGATATGATTCAATGAAACTTGTGGATGGCATGCAATTGGTGTATGAATATTGCTATCAGAAGGTCAGTGTAAGTGGTTGGAACAAAAAATGAATTCTGCACAATAACATTTGTTTTACTTGACACATCTGGCCAAAATGTTTGTGATGGCTTGCACTTAAAGTAACAAAGAAGACTATTGATTTTGGGGTCAAAAGGTCAAGGTCACTGATAGCAGGAATATTGTTTCTCTGCAGTAATTTTCAGTTAATGAAATAGAGGACTATAAAAGACGAACACTTGTGCTATTTACTGCACTGTTGTTTACACTGTTGTAGCAGACTGATGTTATTCGATATATATATGATGCATCATAAGAAACACTAAATTTGAATCGACAAAAAGGCTTTGCAGCCAAGCCATCGGTGGTTTTCTTGTTTTTCATACAAGTTTAAATTTTCTTTTCGTCATGTCGACAGGGATGAAACCAGACGACTAAACTAGGAAATGGACATAACTGTTTATGAATGCACATGTACACAAATTTACAATTTATTCTCCACTACCCAAACCCAAGTCCATTTTTAAAACTTTCACACTTTACCTCCAAACTTCTCACATGGAAGTAAAAATTGGCCAATATTTTCCATTAAAATTCAAAAAGAAATGTTTCCCTCTGTTGTGTTACTTAAATATCTGCCAGGATCTTGCACTTTCACGAAGTACAGTAAATGCACATGGCACGATGGAAGGGTGTTAAACACTTTATCCACTGGTCAGTGTGAACATTTATTTAATTATGGAAGTCGTTCACTGACCCAATGAATAATCCATATATTGAACAATACATTTTAATATTTATATCATTGTTGATAAACATTAAGTGCATTGTGTGGTAACCATTGTAACTATGGGGGAAATGGAAAAAAAGTTAGATAATGACTAGAGTGTGCAGTTGCAAATGTGAACTAGAGAAGAGATCTAAGAAACTACCAAGAAGATGAGCTCAGATTGCTGAAGTATGACCTATGGGAGAATGTGATGTTGAGTACTTTCTGCTGAATATTCAGAGAAATAAGGTGTGTGGGGTAGCGCAGTATTACAGGTTTAGCACGGTAATTGTTTCCAGGGTACTTTTTCACTGTACCAGTACATTGGTAGTTTCCATCAGTAAGGAATGTTCAGAAATTACCCAGTAATCTTGTTTCAGATGTAATGATATTAATAGCATGTTTTCATTTTTCATGACAAATTATTCAAAAAATATTTGTTTTACAAACCAGTTGTATTTTGTCACAAATTAATTTTAAAATTTACAGGATAATTATATTTATGTGTATGATCCTTTAATCACATATTTAAAATGTTTAACATATGGAAACAGGACCAAAAAGGATGTTTTGAAAGATATTTGGGCAAGGTGCAACTTTTGGAAGAATTTTAGATTTAGAAAAGAAAAATTATTTTTTTGTTGTTGATTTTTACTTGCATATGTCAATGTGTGAAGTACATGTATTCCTTTGTATGAGTTTAAATCATCCTAAGATTTTTAGGATAGTAGTTGTTTTTTGTGTGAATATTTGGCAATTTCTGAAGTCCAGTATATATTTTCTCATTTGTTGAGTAAGTGTATTTTATGTTTACTGTCTCTGATAAATATCTTGCCTGGGGGTTAGCATTCTGCTCAAAGCTTCCATTGCTATGTAGCTAGTAAATTGTAGGCTTCAGTGTCAATACTTCCTGTTTTTATCAACAATGTCAGCACAGTGCCTTTCATGTGTCCACTATAGTGTAATATTAATCATCCCACTTAGTAACTTTTTCTTTTTTTTATATAAGACTTGTTTACTAGCCACTTACCGGTAACTATTCTGTTGGGATGGTTATGTCTCATTGCAAAGAACATACTTCTGCATGTGGGAAATCGGTCCTTTGTCCTGAAACAACTTTCATGTTTGGACTCCTACTCCCAGTGGCATGTGCAAACTGCATGAGGGTATGGAAGTGGTACATGAAGTAGACTGCAGGACTGCATCAGGTAATTGAAATGAGACCTGGAGCAGACTGCAGGACTGCATTGAGACATTGAAGTGGTACATCATGCTGACTGCAGGATTGCATCAAAGCATTGAAGTGGTACATGATGCAGACTGCAGGACTGCATCAAGGCATTGAAGTGGTACATGATGCAGACTGCAGGACTGCATCGAGACATTGAAGTTGTACATCATGCTGACTGCAGGATTGCATCAAAGCATTGAAGTGGTACATGATAGAGACTGCAGGACTGCATCAAGGCATTGAAGTGGTACATGATGCAGACTGCAGGGCTGCATCATGGCATTGAAGCGGTACATGAAGCAGACTGCAGGACTGCATCAAGGAATTGAAGTGGTACATCATGCAGACTGCAGGACTGCATCAGAGCACTGAAATGAGACCAGAAGCACACTGCAGGACTGGATTAAGGTAATGAACTGCTACTGTGAAATGCTTTAAATTTGTGGGGTTCCAATTTTCTTGGGTGAGTAAGACTGAATTTTAAGTCACTGTAAAATATCAACCAAACTTACTTTCATCCCCTCTCCCCCAATCATATGCAGTGGAAGGGCATCACTGTTGCTTTCTTCGTTTTAATACCATAGCTGTCTATTGTGCTCAGAATATGAAATGTGAATGACAATAAATGCATGACTGATGAGGAACATTGACATAGATTGATGACACTTAATCTGAATGCAGCATTTGAAGAACATGAAAATTTGTGTAAGTTTGTAATCACTGCCTCATGTAAAGTAATAAATAAATGAAGATTTACTCATGGTCTGTGTCCTTTATATCTCAAAGCATGTCTTATTTCTGTTGTGACTATAGTATATACTTGAGACCAACCAACCAACCAACCAACCCTCATTTTAGGGCTACACAAAAAAAAACCATTTTCTCTTAGACCCTTCCATAAGCTGGGGTGTGTTTGCAAGTCAGATCCATCTGAGGGGGTTCAGTGAGTCAGAGTTGCACTTTGCTTATTTTTGTTCTTATCAACAAACTGCTAAATAAACAATCAGCAGATTAGTTCTGCTTTCTCAAAGTCCATTTCAGTCGGGTCTCGGGTCTCTCCGAAGTTCTACTTGGTCAAGTGTGCAGATGGGCCACTTTTATTCGTGAATTGGCTTGAGGGTAGATGTTTTCAGGTCGACCGAGACCTGATCTAAATGTAATTACTAATTACTTTCCTCCATTTCGTTTCACTGATCAGTACCCAGATGAAATCATGATTTGAGTTCAGTTGTTAACAGTTAAATCTAAGGGTTGCAGCGCATCTGTATTTGTGACTGGTTTTGTAATCATTGGCTTTGTTCAAGCATCTAATCCCTAATTGCTGAGGACTTTGCTTCTATAGCTGTCTTTAAGAACACCTGAGTTCCTAATTACCTAAGAATACAGTAATGGTATTAAATGTGTTACATGTAGTTTGTTTGTGTGGAAAAATAAGTTGGCATACTCATTATGATCTCCACATTTATGTTAGATGTTAGCAATGAACTTAATTACTGCAGTACAGATTCAGCATGTTTGCTCGTAAATGAATGGAAATGAATGTTGGTATGATCTTATATTGAGATATACGCATTGTTTTTTCTTCTTGTTTGTAAATGATAGATCCACTAAATTAGGTACCCACAAATATGTATTTTTTACCCATGAAATTTGAAATCCACGAAAATAAAGTGTTTCATAGTTTCTGAAGCAGACTGAAGGACTGCATTAGGGCATTGGCGTGGTACATAAAGCAGACTGCATGACTATTGGGGCATAGGATGGTACCAGAAGCAGACAAGGATTGCATCAGGGCATTGAAGTGGTACCAGAAGCAAACTGCAGGACTGCATCAGTGCATTAAAGTGGTACTAGAAACAGACTGAGCTGATGGAACTCACTTATTCTTACCTTTGAAAAAAAGACGAGATAATATTTCAGGCCCTGTAGCGTTGGATCCTTTGGGTTATCTGCTCAATGTGCATTGCTCTAACTTGGGACCAGATGAATTTTGTGTGCGTTTAACTCATGAGGCTTTGTCTACACTGGGTTTGAGTGAAAGAGTTGTCTTTGAGTCAGTCATTTCACCATACATGCCCAAAAATGTGAAAGTCACTTCACCTTGCCTTGATGTCATGTACTGCCCCCTATAGTTTCAAATTATTTCACTGATAAACTGAAGGTGCTGACATTTAAGTCAGTATTTGCTTCGTGGAGGACGTGAGAAGTTAGAAAAAACTTCTATGCTGGAAACAGATATCAATTTGTTACTTTAAGCTATTTTCAGTGTTGCAGTTTATACAATCATATGCTATACAACAGTTAGGGTAAGTAAAAAAATAAAAAGTTTATAATTTTTTTTAAATGAAGTTTTAATAGTATTTCATCAGCAATCATGTCAGGAAAATATGCAAAAACAAGAGTTAGAGTTACTATTCTGAACTTATAAATTTGTACTTGTATATTTGTATCTTTATACACTCACTCTTGTTTCAATTTTTGACAAATATGTCCAGTTCACTCTGGAGATATAAACCAAATAAGAGTCCCCAACATAAGGTAAGGCCAATTGACACCAGCACAGCATTAGAGCACAACTGTTCTCTAGCTGTCATCATTCAGACCTTGGAACAGAAGCCAGAAACAATGTTGTCCAGCTGTTACTTCAGAGACCAGTCATCCAAAAGGTGTGAAAATCACTTGATGGTAAATATATCAGCAGCCTGACAGACTACCTTCCCAGGTCACATAGCAGCTTCATAACAAATCGGGTTACTGTAGCTTCTGCTTGATTACAGGGCAAAAATGTCCTCAATACTGCACCTATTCGTTGTTTTGTGCTAAACTGAGCTCAAATCTTGTACCACACTTGAAACTGCTTTACGTACATTAGAAGACATTAGCCAGAGTCAACTATGGGGTAAAAGGATGCAACTCCCTCTGCATATTTCATATTTTCCTAATGTATTGTGATTGGATAATTTATTTGAGGACGAAACCAATTTTTGGATTAAAAAATGTTTCTTTGATAATATGTACCCAGTTATAGGTACACAATCCCGATCCCTCCATTCAGTTAAATTCCTGGAAAAATGTGCACATCTCTGGAAGAGTGCACCTTGCCTATCTTATGCCCTTTTCTTTTGCTACAACAAAAGCTCCAGTTGACGTCTTTTTGTCCTTAATATACAAAGTATCGAAGGTCTGTACTGATCCATTATAATTTAGTAAATATTAAATAATCATTGAAGAAGAATATTTTACAGTATATACTTGCTTATAATGTGCAGGCAGATTTTGGTCTGTGCAGTTTGTTAGGAGCAATGAGTAAAACAAACAAAGTAGACCCAGATCTTCAGGTGTATTATGCTTTGGAAGATCAATATCTTTGGTGTTTATTTTTTGCCTCAACTCAGAAGCAAGTTACATATGTATGGTACAGGAAACAAACCAGCTTTCCTTTGGACTTGACTGGGATATAATTGTGAGAGCATTAACTTTATTTAATTCCTAATTTTTCTTAGGAATGGGGGACATCTCTGGAGGTGGTATAAGTGACCAGTACTACAACACCCCTTACTCTCTTGGGGATAACCTGGGTGGAGAATTCCAGCCGTTTTCTGTAAGTATTTGCACATGCAAATAATGAATTGTCCAGCTTGCCTTTCAATAGCTGTCCATTAGTATTTCTTGGACTTGAAAGTTTTCAGGTACTCAGTTTGACCAGTGTGTCACCAAGGTGCCAATCATTCCGATTTTCCAGAAGTATTGGTATTTTTTAAAATTCCACATTCTGAATTACTGTTCAGAACTTTTAAATTTGTACTCATAAATTAGGATTTATTCGATAGCATGTGAATTTTATGCGGATACAGGTAGAGAGAGAAGTACCGCAGCACCATATATGACAGATCTGGTATATGCACTGGACAAAAAAAACAGCTAGTGAGAATTCAGATAGGTGAAGAATGGGAACAGGAATGAAAGGGATCATAATATGATAACGTTAATGATTGTTTGAAGAACAGTGTACAGTTTGTTTGGGTTTCTGAAATTGAAGGAATGGATTTTATTGGAATTTTTTCTTTTCTGATTGCAGATATGTGCAAGGTGTGGTATGATTACAGTAGGATTTCAGATAAGAATGTTTATGGCATCTCTGTATCACATTAAAGCCTTCTGATTTTTCTTCACATGTAATGCCTCCTTTCACTTTATTTCAGCGACAGAGACCAGTACCAGTATCAAGGTCACAACGTGTTGTGGGAAATCCTATGATGCCTGGTGGCCCCATTTCACAGAGCAACCCGATGTCCCAGAACAGTTATGTCCCTTTTACTAGCACTCAGATGCCCCCAAAGATGCCCCCAAACATGTCCTCATCCCCACCCTTACCTCCAGTTTCTGTCATGTCTTCTATCAATGGTCCTGTTTCACAGCAGCAGCAACAAAACTCATTACTGAACAATATTAAGCCATTTTTCCCATCAGATAACAGTGGATTTGACCAGTTATCCAACAGCATCACAGCAATGAATCTCTTACCAAGTGGAAAGGTGAGCTACAGTGTATATTCATTTATAAGTTGAGTCTAACTGCAAACTGCAAAGACTCGATCTGCTGTCACATACTGCACTGGTAGGTCAGGATCTATTCTGTTTGCAGTTGGACTCGACTATTAAGCAGGTATATATGGTATGTTTCTTAGCAAGAGGGAGCATGAATTAAGTTGACATAGCTGTGGCTATTAGTGTATTTATGGGTGTATTTCCTAAGTTACTGGTAAACATTTTACGTTTGCATAGGACACCCTATAGTAAGATATCCACTACAAATAGGAATTCAAATGTTATTAGTAATAGACTTCAAAAGTTTTGACTTGCATCGAATTGATAATAATATGTTCAAAAAAAGTGAATATATAATTTGTGTTAATGGTTGTTGCTTTTCCTGTTGTTAGTATATTATATTTAACATTTGAATATTATCCAGGGTTCTTCACAAGTTGAAAATAAAATGGGAAATTCTTCAAAACCAGTTTTTTTCATATGCAGCAAATGTTTGTCCCAAATTCAGTCGTTTATTTTGTTTTTCTTTTGAATGCCCAGATAATGTATATAAAAGTCTACATCTTTCACACAACCGTAAGAGATATGTTGAGATGACTAGAAAATATGTCCTAATTGGTTTTTATTTTTTATTTTTTCCATATGAGACCTATTCTAGGAAATTCTTGTCTTGATTTACAGGGGACCAACCCTAATGTGAATGAGTTCATTCCCAAAAGTGTTACTTTGTCCCACAGTGCCAGTTCCCCGAACTTTTCAACCTTTAATCTGCAGCAGTCTCTATCACAGGCCTGTCCTGGTTCTACAATGCCATCTAATCACATTGGAGGTAATTTGTAGTCTAGTTTATTTATGACAAAGTAAGATTTTTCTGTTTAAAATGTTGGATTTGGATTAGAATAAATGCACCATGATCTTTGGGTATGTCTTTGCACCCAGAGTAGGGCAGCATATGGTGTTATATTTAACATGCTCAGGACAAATTTATAATGTTTGGTTTGATTTTGTTGGGTTTAACACCATTTTGAGCATGTGATAGGCTGTAAATGGCAGCCAGTACATTAATGCAGGAAGAACCACCGACCTGAAAGCTATTGGCAAACTTTCTTGCATCACTGGTTGATCTAAGGCTCAAACCCACATGTACAGAGGTGAGATGTGTGAGCGATCTGTACAGTGCCTATGACCATTTGGCTGCCTGGGGCCTTGGAAAAATGAGTGCAGGAATTGTATGGCATAGTAGTTTTAAAAGGAGAAGTGGCAATCAGGAGAAATGTTAGCATAGCGCATATGAGACCTCTGTGATATTTATTCAACACAGAAATTCAGAGACTGGTTCTGTTTGTGAGTTTTTTTTATGTAATTTAATAATAGAAATGTTCATTGCTAAAACAACACTTAAGGGCTGTACCACATTTGTTTTAATCACCATCTTTTAAATAGGTCTTCCAACACCCTTAGGTTTTGGACACCCTTAGTTTTTTTCACTGAATAGTGGGTTTTTTTTTATGCAACCTTTATTTTGGACAGCCTTGTTCAGTAATTTTATTTCTGACCCAAATTTTCTGACACCCTAAGTAGGATTGGTTAAAATATTGAATAAAATTATAAATTTTCTTGTTATTGGAGCTGGGTGCATCCACAGAGTCATTCACTGCAAATTGGGCTACAAAACTTAAATTTTTCACTCGTCTTTTCAAGGATTATTGGCAAATTTAAGGCTTGATTTCTTCAGTTATAATGTAATTTCTGACAATTAGCACCACAATTGGCCATAAAATGTAAAACTTCCTTCCTATTTTTTACCTTTCTCTTTGAAGGGAAAGTTTGCACAAAAGTTGCCATTTACTTTGATTGTTAATGCATTGTATTGAAACAAAATCAACTTTTAAATATTCCACTGTTACTAAAATAGATAAAAACTTTTAATGACTTCCAGTCAAGAACTGTTTGACAGAATTTGACCAAATTTGACAGAAAGCATCCTGGCATGAAACTATTGAAAATTTGTTAAAGTGATGCCAAAAAAATAAAAAATAAAAACTTCTCATAAGGCCTCGGCAGAATGTGACCAGATTTAACAGAAAACATTATGGGATGAAAGTTCTACCAGATTTGTTCAAATGATGCCAATCCATAAACAAATATGGCCACCATTATAAAAAATAGAAAAGCCTTCAAATGACCTAAAGAAACAATTGACTGAATTGGTCCAGATTTAACAGAAAACATCCTGGCACATATCTCTTTCAGTTTTGTTCAAATTATGTCATCATCATCAAATATAAACGACATTACTAAAATAGAAAGAAAACTTTAAATGACTTCTTCTCAGAAAGTATCTTGATATGAATCATTTAGCTCTACTTGTCAAGAACAGAAGAGCTTCTGGGATGACCTGTTGTCTGTCCATCTAGCCGCTAGAACAAGTTTGTTATTGCTAATCATCTGAAACTACTTGGATGATTGTCATGAAACTTTAAACACACATTCATTGCATGGTCAAGTTGGTTGCAAATATTGTTGTTAATCCTCCTGAATGGATGGTCTTATGAAATGAGGTTTTCACAAAAAGACATCTTGTTATGTCTCGATGGTCCTAATAGCCTAGTTGGTGCTTATTGAAGTTGCTGCCAGTCTAACATGCAGTATGGTTACAATAATGGCATCTTGAAGATCTTGTATATACACACACACACATTAATCCAATGGTCCAGTGGTTTGCTCATGTATTCAATATTGCCACCAGTGGCCATCTTGAAAATCTTGAAGTCAATACTCCTTCTGAATGGATGTCATAAGAACATGGGGTTTTCGCAAAAAGACATCTTGTGATGTCTGGATGGTCCTAATTGAAAATGGTGGCGATCTGATATCAAATATAGCTGCAACCATGACCATCTTGAAAATCTTGATGTCAGTACTTCCCTTGAATGGATGGTCATATGAACATGGGGTTTTCACAAAAAGACATCTTGTGATGTCTGGATATTCCTAATTGAAAATGGTGGTGATCTGATATCAAATATAGCTGCAACCATGACCACCTTGGAAATCTTATATATACACTTTCATTTCAGTGTCTAGTTGGTTCTAAATAGAAATGGTTCTGCTTCGACATCCAGTATGGCCACCACACTGGCCTACTTGAAAATCTTGTTATCTTTACTCCTCCAAAATGGATGGTTGTATCAGCTTGCAGTTTTACTAAAATACTTCTCATAGGGTTGTTGATTCTAAAAGAAAATGGGGCTTATGTGAGGTCTAATGTGGCCACTACAGCAGCCATCATGAAATCTTGTCGCTATTTCTCCTGAACGGCTGATAATATAATCATTAAATTTGGTTCTAAACAAAACTGCTGTTGATTTGACGTCCAATCTGGCCACCATGGCAGCTGTCTTGCTATCACATCTCTACTCGAACAGAAAGTCATATTGATGTTATTGTTTTCACCACAAGATTTCTTATGATGCCCAGTTGGTCTTAATTGAAAATGGTGTCAATCTGACTTCCAGTATGGCAGCTACAATAGCTGTCTTTAAAAACTTCTTAATGCTACTCCACCAGAATGGAAAGTCATAGCTTAAAAATATTGTTATCTAAACTACTCTCCGAATGAATGGATATATCATCATGTGGTCATTGTCAGTGTCATAGCTCAGTTTTCCATTACATCTTTTCTCTATAGCTTTAGCTTTTTTTTAAATTAAGGGGTGCTTCTTGGTATACATGCATATCGTAATTAGTGGGTGTGTTGTTTGCCACATTGGGTATCTCATTTTCATCGTCAATGTAATAGTATCATATGTTGAATGTTTCTAGCATGCTTTCATTTTCAAAATAATTTTTAGAGATAATTGAGATGAAAGGTGAAACATGGTAGAGCTTTATCATCAGTAACATATCTGTTGGGGGTCCCATCTCCAAGGACAAGGTCACAGATCAGTATTTTAGGTTTGAGTCACATTTGTCCTGTTTATTTAAACCTAATAGCTGTGTAAGTTGGTAAGCTTGTATATTGTCATGTGTTGCATGTTTGAGGTCTTATCCTGATGGTCAAGATCACAGGTAAATATTTGTAGGTTTCTTTTGTTTCTGTGTTAAATTATAAAACATATTTGAGGCACATGCATGAACAGTGGTATATTTATGCTCTCAGTCTTTTGACATTTTGCCTATCATGGTCAAGGGGTCGTGGACAATTTGCATACCACGGTCAAAGGGTCAAGGTTTTATCATCAAGGTCACTGATAATGTTTTTTTTTCTTCTTCAAACCCTTTGTCTGCATTCTTCTTCTAAGTGGATTTGTATGGATCTCATTATTTATGATTATTAGTTGCAAACTGGTTTTTGTGAGATGATGTCAGGCAAAGAGGGTAAATGTAAACTTTATAAAGTGCTTTTTAGTGAAACAAAAGATTAATCATTTTCGGGCAGTTTAAAAGAAAATCTCCTGCAGTGTTTTAAAGCTGTGGTTGTATAGTCATAGCTATCAAATCTTTTATATATTTTTAGGATTGTAGCAAACATGTAGCAATTATATCCATCGAAGTTTAATTTAAATTGAAATAGCATTCCTGCAGCACATACATCATTGCAGCAGTTTATAATAAGTGAATATTTGCTTGAAATGAGTAATTAATGGATATATGTCATCGAATGGCCAAAAAATTCTGTATTTTTCTCTAGTTCTTTTATCCACAAGATGAAATGTATTATTCAATCGGAGCAAGCAGATTTTCTTTTTATCTTATGCTCAAATATATTGGCTAGCAATGTGTATAACAGATTGATAGCTGATTTCTTACATTATCACATAGTAGGTATGGTTTTCCTATGGTATGTGCATTTTCATATTTTTGATATTACCACACGTTAAAATATCACTTTATGAGATTCTGATTGGTCCAAATAAGCCCATGAAATTATTGTGCAGTATCCTCTTTGCTGATTGGCTGGGATCATGGGAAAACATTTTAAATCCCGCCTTCTGGAATGTTTTGTTTTGAATGAACATTTTTGGCTGCCATTTTTTAACTCGACTTGCGAAAGGAAATTGAGGAAAAATTATCTCGGCTGTCTGAATATGGATACATTACCCCCACAGGTGTTTGTTATGTCATGTATAACAATATCATAATAAGAAAAATGGCATAAAACTATAAGACAAGAACAACAATAAGTAAAACTAAGGGTATTGCTTATTTGATAGCGGGGGGGGTGCGGTATATCTGTAACATAGATATAGAATCCACCATATATACAAGCGTGGTTTAAATGTTAACTTACAGAAGTAAATAAACTCACCTCTGTTCACAGAAGAATCTGGACATAAATGGGTCTCCTAACTGACAGAACTTTATCCAACCACAGCATCTTTACGCAGTATATATGGGATGAAAATCCGACTCAAAAAGAAATTTGTTTATGTCTTCTGTACAGCCTATTGTTCCAAATCAAATGCTGCAAATATCCGGTCACAAATGCATTGCAGTAAGTGGGGGAATTTTTGCATCCAGTAATCCTATTTCACATGAAAATCGCAACAATGTAATGTTTAGTTCTGAAAGTGACATTTTAGGGTAAACATGTACTCTAGGCCTACTGTGTAATGTATCAAACAATGTGGCATCACATCGCATTGATCATTCTGTTTTGAAAAATGATTTTGTCGTTATAAAATGTTCTGTTTATTCGGATGGAAGCTTTTTCTTTCATTTATAGTTTGTAAAAAAGTACATCTACTTTTACTAGTTCAACTTTGTTTGGGACTATATTTTATGCACAACAAATGAAAGGTGCACTGTCTGTCAGAATGAACGAAATTATTCGTTCTTCTTTCTATCTAATTAATTTCCACTGAAATAAAAACTATGTGATAAAAAGAATCTCAAATGGGTAATGATTTAATATTAAATTTATGAAACTCGTTGAATAATGTCCAGCTGGACATTATTCAACTCATTTCATAAATTCAATATTAAACCATTACCCATTTGAGATCCTCTATGTATGCCATACAGTAATATCAGTGGCTCACAGTTTATGTTCTTCTGTGTTTTATGTATGTTCTAAAAGAAAATATCAGTAGTGACATACTTTTCCTTAATTTAAAGCAAAGCAGCACATTAAAACATGAAAAAATTTATTGCCGATTTATTGCAGTATCCCATGCAGTAATGTCAGCAGTTTACTGTTTATGTTCTGCTGTGTTTTGTGTATATTCACATAGAAAATATCATGAGTAACATAATTTTCCTTCTTAATTGAAGGCAGAACAGCCAATTAAAACAACCAAAAAAATGAAGTAAAAAGCATATGCTTATTTCTGGATTGAATTTAGTTATTTGTATGCGAGGCAGCCATAGTTACCACTACACCACACAAGTGTCTAAAAATTGCTTAGATTTCTTGGTTATAATGTTATTGGTTCAGCAGTGAAAATATTTATCGTATTTCACTCCAGTGAATAGCACATTTATTTCACTTGGAAAATCCAGTAATTCACTGCCTAGCGTAAATAAAAAGTTGTAATTAAAATTTAAACATTGTTTAATGATTGCAATTGATGTTTAGTGTCTGTCATTGCAGGTATGAATCTGTCCTCAGTACCACCCGGTGCTAGTCCTAATCAAAGTCCACGATTGTCTCCCAGTAATTCCCCCCTCGCGATGCGCCGGACAGGGTCCCCACTTGCACCCCTCCGACAGACTACCATTCCAGCAAAGTCTGGGAGTGCTACAATTCAAGTAATTATTTTTTTTTTAGAATTACTTTTCT
This sequence comes from Megalonaias nervosa, assembly GCA_016617855.1. Classification (NCBI taxonomy): domain Eukaryota; kingdom Metazoa; phylum Mollusca; class Bivalvia; order Unionida; family Unionidae; genus Megalonaias; species Megalonaias nervosa. The sequence continues at coordinate 39,722 of JAECUM010003742.1, forward strand.
TAAATGTGCCTGCAGGAAAGTGCAGGAAAGCATTGGCCTTGCTCCTAGCATCATACTTGTTGGCGTCATTGTCCTTGTGGTCTGCTTTCACACCATTGATTTACGTGCATTCTGATAAACGTTTCTTACACTGATGATGTTCTCTTCATGAACCCTGATCTTGGCATCCATCTTGGGACTATTATTCCTAAACCAGGTCACTGTGACCTACATTTATGCTTCATAGTGTTAAATTTAACAAAATTAACACTAGCCGATCACTTTGATGTGCTTTTTTTTTCTTAATTACAGCTCTTCCAGTTGTGAGTAAAATGGTTGCATCTGAGACTGAAAATTTAGAATTGGAGAGTAAATATTGACAGCTGATAGCTCAGTGGTGACTATGTGAATCCTAATGCAGCAGCTTGAAAATAAGTCTCTGTCACATTTTACACTAAAACAGCTGGCATATGAACTTTAATTCACATCATAATTCCTTTTTCATTCTAAAAATTGAGTTTGTTAAACTAGTTAAATTGTAACTAGTCTGTTTAACACCCTGTACCATACTAAAACATGACCTGTGCAATCAACATAGATATTGATCTGGAAAAATGCAGACAAGGAAACATGTATGGAAAATTGACTTGGCACTAAAATTGGTGTTGGTTGAACTACCATAAACAGAGATATGGCAAAGGCTTTATTAATTTCAACTATCTTGTTATATTAATGTGAATTATCAGAAGAAAGTCCCTTTTCAGTGAATTGAGACCAGGCAGGATATGTGTTTAGTGAGATGGCTTTATATAACACAGAATAGTGAATTTCAATGGCTGGCCTGAGGTTTAAGCAGATGATGACTGTTGACAGATCTGTTGGATGTAGATATGCAGTTAAAAATAGCCATATGCTATTTTATTACTCTTTTATTGGCTCCAGTGAAAACTTTCACTGTTTGTTGAATTCTGCCATTAATTTCCCATTCCATTGATTTATGTTCACAGTGTCTATTGGTGTCCAGATTATTGTCATTTGGGGAGTTGAAATTTGAAATGGCCACTAAAATTTTTAAGTCAGTCTGCCTGTGTAGCTGTAGGCACTGAATTAACAGTGAACACTTTTCAAGGGTCATCCATTCTTCAAGCCTAGGGTCTCAGACTGATTAAAAGAAATTGTTTTCAGATCAGTAATTTTTCAGTGACTAGAATGTGATAGATTTATGTCTTTTTTAAAGAATTGTTTCTCTGAGCCAACTGATGCAATAAAGACCATTGATTTATTCCATTGAAATTGTGATGGTCATTTTACATACATGCCAACCATTATGCTTACGGCATAATTGTTACGCTTTTTTTTCCACCAAATTACAATTTCCACGAGACTGCATATGGATTATGCTTTTTTGCTACATTAAAAAATAAAATAAAAATAAAGCAATAAAAAGTTGGTTTTGTCATTTTATTTTCATCTCTTTAATTCCACTCATTTAAATTTGAGAATATTCTTAAAAAGGTGACTGCAGTGTAAGAAAAGCAGAAGAGTACTTTCCTTAAGTGCTGTTTATAGCAACTGTATATGACCTGTTTAGAAGAAAACAGACAGGTTTCTTCAAAAGTGAACTTTGCCTAACAGTTTCATTTCATTGATGAGCTAGTCAGTCTATATTTTAAAGAAAATGGCACCAGATGTTAAGTGAAACGCTTTACGGTGTGAGTTGTGCATGTTACATGACAGAAAATGTTAGAGCAGATGGATCTTTTCAGACTTCAAAACATGTCAGATCAGAACAAGTGACAAATCAACACCACTTTACAAACTTTAAAAGATGAATGTGAGAGTAATGTAATACAGCATGCTGAGCACCTGACCATGATCATTGCAGAATTCCAGCTCACAGTCATTCAGCGAAAGTTACACATGTAGACTAATTGAAGTGAGTACTGAATATAAATAATTTTTCAGTACATTTTGTAGTATGTATTCTAGTTCTATGGATTTTACCTTTTGTGGCAAGAATTTTGACCAGCTGCATAAGCAGGTTAGTCGTAAAAATGTTTCTTTTTCATACATGATGTAATTTTGGGATGTAATATATAGATTACATTTTTACACCCAAATTACACTTTGTTGCCACTTATAATAGCAATAGTTATTCTTATACCATTTGAGGGGGTTGGCATGTGTGATTTTAGAGGGAAATAGCTCAAGGAATCAACACTTAACATCAGTACCTACTGTTTATTTCTTTCAAATGAACATTAACTTTTCCCTCCATATTGGAAACTTAAGACTATGGTGTTGTAAGGAAATGTCCAAGGTTAACCAAATGTCATTTAGTTAAAATATGCTAGGTTTGTCTTTTGATTGCCAAAATTGCAAACAGCAACTTTTTTCGGTTCAGTTAAATCAAAATTTCGTGAATAGCAAGGGGTATTATAAAAATAAACACTGGTAGATCCACTAAAATTAAATCAGAGCATGATCTGAAATGGAAGGTTCAGTTAGTACAGCTCATACAGGTGAAGCTCATGATTGTCATTGTGACAATGGAGCCAAATATGTTGACTATTTGGGAAAGCCTAGGATCATGCTTGACAATGTATTTATCCACAGAATTTATTACGATATTCCGATATTAAAAAAGACGTAGGGAGAATTATCAGAATTAAACAATACTTGTATCTTCTTTTATACCTTTGTTTTGATATAAAAGTAAATAATATGTTTTCATCTTTATCAGTAATGAACAGCCATCATTTTGATTTATTAAGAATAAGCCTACTGTTTTTGTAAGCCTGCTGTTTTATTAAGAATAATTTGTGAATTTTATTACCCACCACAACATCTGTCATACTATAGTTAAGTTTTGAGTTTAGGTCAGTTTCGCAGGCATTGCCTGTCCAAGAGATGTCTTGCAAATTGGCATTTGGATCCAGATGAGGTCAACGCCATCTTATTAAAAAGTAGGTCACTGTGACCTACATCCCATGCATCGTTTCATCATTTTAAAATATTATTCTTGGTTTACTTACTTGTTTTGCTTGACTTAATCCAAAAGTATAATAATTTTTAGAACATTGTGATCCATGAGATTTGAATTAGTGCCATATAGCAGCAAATACACCCTGTTTAAAAAAAAACCCTGGATAAAATATGTCCAAATGTTTTCTCACCTGTTTCCTCAGCCATTTATGGTACATTGTTTTCAGTTTTGTAGCTGTTAGGAACCTTTATTTACGGCACCAAAACTTTGATCAGGTGTGACATTTCAAATTTATATCATAGGCTAGCTTTTTAAACTGCTGTGTATTTGCATCATTTAGGTTGTACCGTTAATAAATGCTTGTGCCCTTCCAAAATCTCTCATCAATTAGAGGTTGAAAATGTATGACTAACAATTCTCTCTTTTCAAATCGGGAAAAAATCCAGGCAATAAAATGAGGTTAGATGGTCACTATAAAGACTGATATCTTGCTTGTTTAACTTCATTCTTGATTTGTGAATTTTTGTTCTGAATTTCTGCTCATTTTCACACGTTTTCTTGAATTTATTCCTGTTTTTATTATGGGTGGATCTCTCTCTCTGGGTGTGCAATAATGAAATTGGTTAAAAAGGCTTCATCTTTCATAATTAATAGAATTTTAAAGTTTAGACTTCATTAACACTAGAACATACCACTTGGTTTATCAAACATTGTAACTGTAATCTGTGAAGTAAAGGTTCTAATATTTATCTCCTTTCTCACTGTCAGTTACTGCATATCTAATATATAAACATTTGTCAGGCATTTCTGTCTAAAGTGGTTATAACTCTTTGATTTTAAACTATGTAACAGAAAGAAGTGAAACCAACAGTTTAAGTAAAATTCAACAAATAATTTATTTGCCTTGAACAGAAAGTGAAAATTCAAAAGGCACATACAGAACTGTATTGTGAATTAAATTACAAGCAATCCTAAATGTCCCATCACAAGTCCAAAAGTATAGAATGTTCAGAATGAAGTCTTGAATGTTCTGATGTACCACAGTGATATAATCCAGAATGTCTTTGAAGGAATTCTCAATAATTCCAGAGTGGTGTTTTTTAGTCCAAAAAGTCACTGTGTATTTGTAATTTCAATGAATAATTTAAATAAATGTTTCCTCTCAAATTAAATCAGAACAAACTATAAACTTTAATCACAGATTCCAAAAATACTGATATTAAACAGGTATGAATAATTGTTTACCAAATCTCTTTATATCAGATATCCTCCCTTGACCTGCAATGTAATAGATATCCTGCGCCAAAAAAGAAAATTACCACTAACTCATAAAAATTGTCAGGTCTTGAACACACATTCAATTAAATGCCTTTGAATGATGACAAAAGTCAGGTTGGCATTAACTCCACAACCCTCAATCACGGATAAAAGTTGATCATATATAATAAAAGTAAAAGGGCCTTGCACTTCAATTTTGATGTAAAGCACATGATATGATTTTTTTTATAGACTAAGAGGCTCTGTAAAGATTACTTCCCTTTGTAAGAGCCATGTTGTAATATCATAATTAATTTACCTATGGGTTATAGACTACACATCCACATAGGAAACTGATTACAACATTTTATACGCTTCAGGCATTTTGAAAGAGGAAATTTTTTTATATTTAGGAAAATTGTTTTAATCATTGCTGTAGAATCTTAAATGGTGCATCTTCAGAACAGTAATTGTTCAATAACTAAACTGCTGTTGCGGAAGGTGGCTCTGAATAATTATCAAGAAGGATGTTCTGTGAGCTATGGAACGAGTGGAATACTAAATACCCATTTTAGACTTACAAAAATGGTACTAACAGCTGCCTCGCTTGGCGCTCAGCATTAAGAGGTTAGTGTTAGGACTGGTCGGCCTGGTGTCAGGATGATGTGACTGGGTGGGACGTCATGCTACATGTCTGCGGCATGATGCCCCAGTGCTAGACATCACTATAAACTGCCACACTGCAGACATCGTAGCGATATGACTGAAAAATTGTTAAAGCTACGTTAAAAATCATAATCACATCACAAATACCCATTTTAAGGGAATGAAAGGTTGCTGGTAGGCTGAAAATAAATGTGTAATTCAGTCAAGGTCTTTTTTAGAAAAGCACACATATGGGAGATTTGTAGACAGTAGTAAGCTTGAAACTAATACTATTTTCATTTTATTGCTGTTACTGCATAGGTTCACCAGGATGTAAATGGGAAGATTTCTCCATGTTGAATTTGGTGTACAGAAAAGATTTTGTTTCCCAAGTGCCCACACTGCCAGGAAATTTGAAAAATGTCTGTAGTAAGAATGGGTTTTTTCCTGACTGAGAGAAGCCCTTTAATTTTGCAAATATTAATCATAGTCACTACAAGCCAGGAATTTTTTGCAGAAAAGAAAACTTGATAGGGTCATAATTGAACTCATTATTAAATTCTTACTGGAACTCTTTGCATGTTGTGGAACTCTTCAGTCAGTAGAGGTGCAGTTGCTGTATGGATCATTTGGGTGCTTCTCTGAAACGTAATTGTATATTTGATCCAAGTTCTCAGGCTACTGGATTGGTGAAGTAGACTGGTTACTCCATATTCAGCTCTGTATCACAATGTGCCAGCATGTTGTCTGTGACATGATCTCAGCAAGTATTGGGGATAAATAATAAAGCTTATCTTTCTCAGTTTCACTTTTGATATGTAAAATTAATGAAGATGCATTATGATAAACCTTTGCTAATTATTTGGTAGTTAGCTTATTATTTGGTTGTTCACACTTAAAAATATTATTGTCATTAGAAACATTCGCCGCCATGGTGACCCCCAGTTTGCCTTTGCAGTGAATTTTACTGACAGACTTTCCTGATTACGTAGAACTCTACTGACTGCTATGGAATTTTCAATGCAGAATCCCATGTTGTCAGCATACTTGACAGACAATAATTGCATTATATATACATGCTTTAATCAGAGTACATTGAAAGTTGATGTTAGGGCTCCAACAATATGCAAGTTTTTAATGGAAAAAAAATCAGTCCCTGTTTTTATATGAAGATATATCAGGGCTTCTTGTCAAAATTTTCTCAACCCTTTTTAAAAAAAACAACTTCAAATCAACATGTACATTTAAGCAGAATGAATTAATGTTTTAATTCAATAAATTAAAATGAGTCTTATACAATTTTATATGAATGTCAGTAGTTACACTTATTTCTAATGATGTCATGTGGTTTAGTACATGTTCCTATGTATAATTCAGATTTTGTGGAAGAGTCTCAAAATAGAAACAGATAATGATTTAAAAAATGCAGGCTTTGAAAGCCAAAATGTTCTTGATTTCATTTAGTAAGGGTCATAAGTGAACCTTCAAGAAATGATTTTTGCCAGTAAAAGAGCGGGACAAGACCTGAACAGTTTATTTCAAAAAGTGGGGGAAGCTTTTTTCTATAAAATAGGCTGCACAGCATGTCATTTTCAGAGTTTTAAAAGCTTACTATATAGATTTAAATTCAGGTTTGACAGTTGTACCATTTCTTTTGCAAAACATTAAGAGTACAGTCTGGGAATTAATTTAATTGTCTGTATCCAGATGTGTTTCGGTGAATAAAACTCCTATCCAAAAGTTGGTCACTGACTTGTATTATTATTTTTACATGCTTCATTGACTTGTATTATTATTTTTACATGCTTCATTGACTTGGTTCAGTTTTGTGTTTAGGTCAGTTTCTAAGACATTATTAACCACAGAGATGCACATCTTTTGGATTCATATCAGTGATTACAATTGCCTACATTTAATGACTTAAATACTCTAGTTTTGCATTTCTATTAGATTATCCTGCACATTTTGTCTACAGGGATGTTTACAAAGGACAGTTACGGTCACTGTGATCCATCTTTTGTCCTCATATTTTTCATACAGTTGATCTATGCTTGCTTTTACAGATTTTGTCTTTTGAGGTATTTAATTATACAGGTAAAACCTGTTATAACATGATGCTTGGGGTCCAAAGAATAACATTGTGATAAAAGCGGGATCGTATTAAATTTTTTTTTAAAAACTTCTCCATAGAAAATGTGCATTGAAATTTCAGTTTTAACTAACCTCTTGATCATATATTGTTTGTTTTGTTCACCAGGTTTCATGAGACATCAAATATACTTCAGTTTTGAATTGCATACATGCCAATATGGCAGAAGCAGTGCACAGTGAAGTTAAGGCAACATGAAACGCAATGCTGGGATTAAAAATCTGCTTGGGATAAGAATAATTGGCTTTTCTGAGAGCATGCATTTAGGATGTTAAAAAGAGAGGTCACCTTTAATTAAAAAATGGGAGCCATGCTGCCATTATGTTATAAGCAGAATCGCTTTATAACAGATCATGTTATAACGGGTTTTACCTGTATGTCAGGTTACATAATTAACAGTTTAGAGAAAAGGCTGATAGGCATATGCCTTTCAAGAGGATAATTTAATAGCTACAGTTCTTCATACTTGTATATATTTATTTGCTGTTTAATTTTTTTGTTACTGTACGGTTAGCCTGCATGTTTACCATTGTAATGCATTAACACAAGTCTGACTTGCCTTCAACACTGAAAACTGTTTGACATATTTGAGAAAGTTACAGTTTAAAATGATAATTATATGTTGTTTTTGTTAATTTCAATATCACATAGCAATATTGATTTTTCATGTTAGTGTCTTGTTTCAGGAAAATGTTGGTGGTACAACTTACTTTTACACACCTGAAGAGTTTCAATATCGAAATGAGGGCATTGTAAGTATGGATGTTCCTGCCATGTATATACCCCAGAAAAGTGTTGATAAGTATATATGTATTTTTACAAGTATATATGTATTTTTCTGCCTTTGTACCATTAAAATACATAACTAATAAAGATAGCAGTGGGTATCCGGGTACTCTGGTACCAGCAATAGATAAAAATCTGGATAATAAAATGAACCATAGGGTACTTGTTGACCATATACAAGTTTTCTGCCAGTGTTTGTAAAGGCAGCACTCACTTTGTTTTCAGGCTGATGATTCTTTTGATTGAGCTGCAAATACATGTACTTGATCAGTGCCAAGCAGCCTCTTCTAGTAAACAATTTACTTTCATCCCATAGCTTGTTTTCTCATGTGTTAACTCCATGATTGAGCCACAGGTGTGGTACAGTGGCTAGTAACAGGGTGGTTATTTGATCTTGCTGTACAAGGGATATGTATTCACTTGCAACTTGGATTTCACAAATTGTATAATCAAAGTGTTACTTAACAAAGCCCAAGCTCAGCCTCTAAATAAGCATCTGCATATAACAATGAGGCCACGGAAAGGGAGTCAGATGATATTTATGATGACTGCAAGAATTTACTAGATGATGATGGAGGATTTCAAGACTTAGTCAGAAAATGAGGGTGAATTCTTGGACTTTGACCAGATGACATTACGTGGTGATATTTATAGGATACTGTGAATTAAAATAATGTTGACATAACTTCATTTTGTACACATATAATACAATTTCCATTTGATCGGGTGCTTGGGTAACTGATCTTTGGGATCAACAGGTACCTGGTAGAAGTTTTCTAAAATTTTGACAGCTTTAATGACTTGTACATTTCTGCTCCTCATCAAGTGCCAGTTAGTACCTCATTGTTATCATTGATCTGTGTGTTCAAGGTGATGTTGAGTCAGATTTGTTACAGTTTTTTTCACAGGTGATCTGCAAATAATTTTCAAGGTTTCCGATGGATCGTAAACAGTTTCAGAAAGTTGCGTCATAAAGTAAACAGTATTTACAAGTTAGTTTATTCATTTAATATATTTCCTTTCACATGTTGGCATCAATGTAGTTATCACTTTGTCTTTTACAGAGTTTTCCAAACTTTGCCATGTATGCAGGCATTCCTCCCCATGTTGCTCACATGAAAATCAAATCTAACATGCCTCAGTTCTTCATGCCTGATGAGCTCAAAATGGTGAGTTACTTTACAACACCAATGCATGTAAAATTTATCAAACAAATGTAACAAGGACAATGATGCATGGTTAATCTAACCCTTCAAAATATTGGAGACAACTCAAAAGAAACAGTATCAACAGTTTCACATGTGAGGTCCCTGTTATCAGCCTTTATTGCTTTCAGTGGAAATATACTTTATCAGTTTAATCAGAATAAAGAAATACTTTAAATAAAGACATCTCTACTCGGTATTTATTTGGTCATATCTACTCAGTGTATATTTGTACATATCTACTTAGTGGGTTTTTTTTGGACATATCCACTGTTTATTTGGAAATGTCTTCTGTTTATTTGGACATATCTACTCAGTTTATTTGGACATATCTACTCAGTGTTTATATGAACATGTCTGCTGTTTATTTGGATATATCTACTATGTTATTTGGACATATTTATTCTCTATATTTTGGACATAATCTACTTAGTGTTTATTTGGACATGTCTGCTCCATCGATTTGGACATATCTACTCAATGTTTATTTTGACATATCTACTCTTCTTATTTGGACATACCTAGTCAGTGTTTATTTGGAAACTGCATTGGATATGAATGTTTTTTCAAGGGTTATTGTGTGGCATACTTAATGATAAGGTAAACATAGATGTTCTATTAGAACAAAAGCCTGAGGGTACAGTAACATCATGCTGTTAAAGGAGAGCAATATTTTGATGTGATTAGAACTGTTGAGGTACAATGGATTATTTATAATTGAATTGTATTTCTGCATTTATAAGTAGTCATATGGCATCATAAACAGAAAAATTTCAGTTTCCAATTCGTAAGCAAAGCATCAGTGTGGGTCATTATGTACGGATGTTCCATATGTTGAGTATGTCAGTATTGGATTCATGTGTCAAAAAAATGAAAGTATTTATGTGGGATTTTTTTTTCCTTAACATTTTGTGCATAGCTTCAGGTAACCTTGAAAATCAATTATTGCTTTACCTGTACACTAGTTGTGCATGTTTCATGCTTTCAGTCTAAAGAAAGTTCATGAACTCAAAGAACTAATGATACATTCTTTTTTATCCTCTAGGAAATTTTGAATAGACAAGCTTTGACTATGGCACAAATCAATCCTGGCACATCAGGTTAGTGTTTCATATATTGTAAAACAAAGACTCTTACATTATTAAGTTACAAAGATGTGATTTATATTTGCCTTGCAGACCTAATATTCTGTACTTATATATTATAATAACTAATTTCGACCACATCATATTCTAGGATGTAAATGTATCATAGTTAATGTTTAAAAGAATGTTCAAGTAATGATGGAAGAAAAGAATTTTGCCAGTTTTTGTGCACTTTGATCTCTTATGATGAAAGACAGGAGTCATTTGATGAAAGACAGTAGTTTTGTGATGAAAGACAGCAGAGACATGACAGAAAACGGCAGTCATATGATGAAAGACTAGTCATGTGACAAAAGACAGCAGTTATGTGACAAAAGACAGCAGTTATGTGATGAAAGACAGTAGTCATGTGAAGAAAGACAGCAGCCATGTAATGAAAAACGATATATTCAGTCTCATTGTTCTACACTAGAAGCAGTCATCCATACACATGTGTGAATGCGAGAAAGGCATATCACTCAGGGCTTTCTCACATGAGCAGACTATATCACACATGCAGAGGAATGAGAGCATTTTCCATCCCACACCAACACTTGTGATTGTTTTTCTTTCATTCTTACTCGTAAATAGATTGGAAAAAGATGGGTCAGTGGTATAACTGTATTCTGACAAATATTTTCACCAAAGATTTTACATCACAAAAATGAAATGTGTAATAAATTTAGTGTACAGCAAAGTCAGATGGCCCCAAGTATTTGGTCAGTAATTCATTGAAAGTAATCTCTTACAAATGCATGTAGTAATTATATTTGTGACAGTTGCATGTAGTAATTTATCCATATATTTCATACCAGTATATGTCCTGTATTTGGTGCAGATACATGTAGTAATGTGTCATATTATGTTAGGTTTGGTCAGCCTGGTGTCAGGATAATGTGACTTGGGGGGACATCATGCTACATTTCTATGGCATGATGCTACAGTGCTAGCCATCACTATAAACTGCCACACTTCAGACATCATAGCGATATGACTGAAAAATTGTTAAAGCTATGTTAAAAATCCAAATCACATACACATGCTAGCAATACATGTAATAATTTGTCATATTTGTTACCGATAGATGTAGTAATTTTTAATATTATATTTGTTACAATCACTTTTTGTAATTTGTCATTTTATTTCATACCAATACATATAGTAACTTTTATAATATTTTTTACTGCTACATATAGCAATTTTTCGCATTATATTTGTTAGAGAAACACAGTAGTTTTTCCTATTATATTTGTTACAGATATTCCTCAAGAGGTAGACACATATCGTAACTTGGTTCCCCTTGAGTCTACCGTCGGCGACCCACATCCAGAGTCTAGAGTTTTTGGCTATCCCACCACTTGTTATAAGGCCACCAACACCAAAGATGGAATGGTTTATTGTTTGAGACGGATAAATGGTATGATAATTTCTTGGTATATATATTTAACTCAGACATGTGAATGCCAGAACCTTCATTCAGTCCTGTTCATTACAGCAGCACTGTATGATTTGAGTTTTACATGATTTTCCAATAAAGCACTTTAAATGCCTTTGATTTGATATGAGTGCGTGTTTCTTATAGAACAAGAAACATGGTCTTGTGCTAGTATTTTGTGGGAAACTTCATTGGCATTAGTATTGAACTGAAAGTGTTGACATTAATTAATCTTACATGTCTTGTAAAGGTTTGTGAACTTATTTTATAAACATTAAAAGAAGGTTTTAATAATAAGAAAATGTTGATATATTTCATTAATAAATGTACGAGGTTTGTGTTTTTGGATTATTATTCACTCTCCATCAAAGTTGGGAGGGATAAAGTATTTAGCCAGTTCATATGTGTGTTTCTTCGCTACACTCTAAATGTTAAGTTACACCCTCAGTATCCTTGACTCGATGTTACATAAACTCATGGAAGTTAGTATGTGAATGCGTCTTGAGTGACCTTTGATTTTTAAGTAGTTTGTTTAATATATTGTCAATATCTTGGACCCACTTTCACTTGCACTCATGAAAATTGGTTTGTAGATGTATGCAGATGAAAGTAACTCAACTATACTCAAACTAGCTCAATGGGGCCTAATTTGTATGCTCGAGTGACCTGTGTTTTTTAAGTGGTTTGTTTGTTACACTGTCAATATCTTGGACCCTGTTTCACCTGCACTCATGAAAATTGGTATGTAAATGTATCCAGATGACTCAACTATACCAAAACTAGGTCAGTGTATTTAAATATTCATTCATTACATGAACAATACTTTGCATGCTATTTCACAGTCTCTTGAAAATTGGACTTCACCTCATACTGAAAGTAACTCAACCAAAATACAAATAAAGTCAGTGGCTAAATGAAAAACATTTCAGGCCCTGCTGTTGTCTATATTTCTTACATTGATCAATGCAACCTGTTATTTCCACATAAAAATTATTGTCACTTGTGTCTTTATATTTCTTGCATTGGGAAAGACAACCTGTTACTTCCACATAAAAATCATAGTTCCTTGTTTCTTTAAATTCTCAGTTTGTAATCATGCACAAAATCACAACTGTTTGAACCTTATGAAGAAAAGATGAACAATGCTTGCCTTCCAACTTTTGACAGTCAACATCGTAAACATAAAGGTTGAGGTCAGAGGTATTAAAATGGAGCATACCCTTCAAGCTTTTTCCGTTTAATTGGGCTGCTAATAATTGGTAAGCTCGAGCTGCTTTTCCAGGATAGGAATGATTTGTAGTTCTTATTTCATCCATGTGGACCACTCCGGTGGCCTAAGTGGTTAGAATGTCTGCCTCGAATTGGGGGGGGGGGGTCATGGGTTCAAAACCCCAGCCAAGTCATACCAAAAACTTATAAAAATGGTACTGGCAGCTGTCTCGCTTGGTGCTCTGCATTAAGAGGTTAGGTTAGGACTGGTCGGCCTGGTGTCAGGATAATGTGACTGGGCGAGACATGATGCTACATGTCTGTGGTAAACTGCCACACTACAGACATTGTAGTGATATGACTGAAAAATGGTTAAAGCTTCGTTAAAAATCCAAATCACACATGCTTTATCCATGCATTAAAGCAGCACATCCATGCCTGTGCATGTTAGGGACCAGAGCTAATGTAACTTGCAGGTTACTTTGATTGGCACATCACCACAGGGCCACAGTGGGTGCAACAGACCACTCGAGGCTAAGGCTTCAGCATTTTCAATTGTAAATGGTTTGTTTTTTAACATTTGCAAATCAGTAAATGTGTAAATGAACATGCCTGTCAGTTATGCAGGAACTACTGTGTAAATGAACATGCCTGTCAGTTATGTAGGAACTACCCATTTCAATTAAAAGATATATTTCCACATCTGCTTATGTTTTTCACATTGAATGCTCAGAAGAAGTTAATGTTGACAAGATTTGGCAACATTAGTAACATATAACAACACTATACATCTCGATGATTTACTCATAAGGCTGATAAAAATTTCTTTAATCTTCCTTTTTTTACCATAGTAACACATGTTTATTACCAGAACCTTGGATTAGTAACACTTTAATGTAAAGAAATGTCATTTCAAGTTTGTTAGCTATGACATCATTTCTTAGTCTATTTTGATCCGACAAAGCAACCATGGTCATATCCAGGCATTATGTCTGATTACATTGTTCAGTTTTTTTCATCGTGTACATATAAGTAGTAGTTGTAAACAATATCACAGTCATGCTAAAGATGTTTAACAGACATTGTCAGATATATTGAACAAAGCCGTGTCTTACAAACTGAATCCTATCATGAGAAGTAAAAGATATACAGAAAATGAAACAATTGTGTTTATGAGCAGGATAATATTTGTCCACTGTTCCTTAAGCCTATAGGGGGAAATGTTGAGTTGCCAATCATTTTGATGAAACAGCAATGTTTCAGTTATTATAAACTGTGTACGTGTTTAGAAATTTTGGTAGACATTTTGTGATTTAGCACAGACAATAACACTTTGTATGTAGACACAAATTAATCTTACATGGAGTATTCAAATATTTATGCTGAACTGGAAATATCAAAGTTTCAGACAAGCGTTATTATCTGTTTAATGTAATGAGATCAATAGATCATCTTTTGTTTTAGCTCATCCGACCGTGAGGCCAAGTGAGCTAATGGTATGACCCTGTGTCCATTGTTCTGCACAATAGCTTGAGTTGCCCACCATCTACAGTCACCAAACTTTGTGGATGGTTTGCACTTTGAGTAAAGAAGAACTTTATCTAATAGGGAAAACATGTCAAAGGTCAGGATTATTGACTGACTTGATCTGTAGAGTAACTTTGTGGATGGCTTGCACTTAGGGAAATAAAGGAATCTGTGGGGTGTAAAGGTCTGTGATCATGGTCATAGTACTTTTAAGAAAAATTAATGGCTTCTGCATATTACATTTAGTTCAAGACTGCATACTTTTATCCAAGGTTGAAGTAATTGATATCCCTTTGCACAGTAATCTGCAATCATTCATGCTGTACATACTACTGAAAATATTGCAGTGTGTTCACAGTATTCTTATTGCATTTACAGTAAAATCCTCATTTACTTATATTCTGTTTAATTGAGTCTTGCACTTATGCGAATAAATGTTAGAACAGAAACGGAAAAATACACAACTAGTTATGTGTCATTTGCTTATATCCATGACATGCAGCTTGGGTTCCCAAGCAGTGGCCATAACTTTTTTTTTGTTTTTTCACAGAGATGAAGATTTGGCTCCACATTGAAGTATTGATTGATTGTGCATTTCTTATAATGTAACTGCATCATTGTATTCACAGATTTGTTGGGATAACATAATAAAGCATTGACTGAAAAAGGATTTATTTTGGTACCATTGATGTCATGAGTGTGAAGCCTAAGGAGTGCAACACTTTTCTAATATTTCCTTTGGGAAAAAATCACATCAAGTCGTGTGAATTAGACATGTGAGGTTTCTGTCTTTGTACAGTTGTAAAACTTACAAAGGTTTTCCACATGGAGGCTGCTACTTGCCATATACAAAAGAATGTCCTGCAATATACGTTAAGTTATTTCTATTTAGCCTTGTTCTTTGGGCGCTGATGTGTCGACTGCCATGAAATTTGTTGGATGTATTTATATTTGGAAAATGAATCACTTCCGCAACCTACCATTTCAGTGACACTGATCTACTTTGCTTGAGCTAGTGACCAAGCAGTTTTTATATTCCTGTGAAGTGTATTGTGTTATGATGTTGTCTACCTGTCATCCATTTAGGTTTCAGCACAGCAGCTTTAGTTGTCTACCATTTATAGTTGCCAACCTTCCTGAATGGCTTGCACTTGGGATTAGGAAGAATCTGTTCAAAAGCTCGAATATAAAGGTCATTGACTGAAAGAAGAAAAATGGTTTATACACTGTCATTTGAGTTCTTCACAGTGTACAGTTATTGTATGGATGGCTTGCACTTGGTGTATGCATGAATCTTATTGATTTTCAGGGTCCAAAGGTCAAAGGTCAAGGTCAAGATTTCAGCTTACTACAGACTGCTTACATTGGTTCCCATATTTATACTGCTGCACAACTGGTGTGTGCATACACCCAATGTTCAGATACTTAATATGAAAACATAATAATGCTTCATAACATAAGCAGTATTTAACATACAAAAAAAAATCTCAAATTTTGTGCCCGTTTCTCTTCTTATATTAAGATTTCAAGTAAATTAAAACAGTTTGCAAAAACAAAATTATATGATTTGAAAACTTTGTTAAAGAACCAACATTTCTGCTTGAGTGCACACTTAAGTTTTGGATTTTTGTTAAAACAAGGACTGTCCACTATATTTGGGTAGTGTCATATATCATTTCTAAAATAATTAAGGTGCTTGTCAGTTCTACTTTCCATAATTGTTCACCATCTTTCCACAATTAAAATAAATAGAAAATAATCACAAAGAGGTATATATAGTATTAGATATTTGATATTACAATTCTTCATAATACCCAAGTGTCTCGGTGCAAAGGCATTATTAAAATATAAATGTATGTTAAATTTTTTGCTTATATCTTTCTGGATATGTTCCTTTTCATGTTCATTAGTTCTGCTGGTTGCACACATTCTTCTGTTATGCAATGGTCATGTGTATGCCATCTAGTCTCCGTTATCCAGCATAAGTTATCATGCATCAGTTATCGGTTGCATCCCATCGTTACTTCTTCAACAGGAATTTAAAAAAGTCGTGCATAAAATGCAGTATACAATTTCATCCAGTTGTATTGTTTGTGATAATGAAAATTGTGTATTATGACTAGTTTTATGGTTTTATCAACATGGTGTTTTCATTAGCAGTGTTCCACTATTCCAGTGACCTGAACCCTACATGGTGTTCCTTTAGCAGTGTTCCACTATTCCAGAGACCTCAACCCTACATGGTGTTCCTTTTAGCAGTGTTCAACTATTCCAATGACCTCAACCCTACTATACACTTAGTTCTTTGAATTTAGATATTTCTTCATTACATCCTTAATATCTAAGACCAGGAGTGGGCAAAATATCTCCCGTGGGACAGATCCGGCCCATGGCTTGGTCTTATCTATTAATTTACTTGCTTTAATATTCACTTAATTGGCCTCTTCCCAGGTGGAAGTTGCCCTTGCCTGTCTTAGACCCTATATTACCAACAATGACACAGATTGAAACCATACTAAAACTGGTTTACCTAAAACAAATTGTCTTGTTTGAGGGACTTTTTAATTTTTCTGCTTGTTATACCTCAATTTCTTGGACCCTACTTCACCTACACTTGAAAGTTGGCATGTAGATGTGTCTCAGGGTAACTTGGCTGTACCAAAAGGAGTTAACTGTGATCTAATTTTCAAGCCTAAGTAACTCTGGTATTTTCCTCTGCACCAGTCTGCGTATTGTCAGCTGCGCCATATGAACCTCTGTGGGCTAATCGATTCATGTGTATGATTCACACCTTGTTCTTTTCATAAATCAATTTTTTATCTCCAGCATTTTATTTTTAAAATTATATTTTCTAAACATTGCTATAGAATTTTACCTAAGAATATTATTGCACGCTTATTTTTTCATATATATATATATATATATATATATATATATATATATATGTAAATATTATTAGCAAAACTGGCTATAAGGAGCACAACAGGCATATTTTCTCTATGCTTTCATACACACTAACCTTCCAGGCAGTGTCAGCTGGTTTTTGAGACTCAGAAAGTGTGTTTTATGATGGGTCTGCATGTATGACCAAAATAAGCATTGTATTACTGAGAATAAGTATCTACTCATATAAGCTTTTAAAAAATCACTGGAAATTAATTTTAAAAAAAAAAAAGAATAGTTTTCTTTCAAGCATTTAGTATGTTTCCAAATTAAAAATAGCTGGTAGACTTATTATTGTCATATATTATCACCACACACATGCAGAAATTTACACAGATACATAATTACAACCATGCATACATTAAGTAAAAGAATACAACAAAGTTTGTTTCTTTAAAATCCATTGGACTGTAATATGGTATTAATTGGTAGTTCCTCACTTTGATGTTCTCTATACTGGGTTGTGATGGTCATGGAAAATTCTGGAAAAAATGTTAGGGAAATCAATGGAAATATCATTGAAATTTTTTTCATAGAAAGTAATGGAAAGTGTTGAAAATCTTATATCAGTGCTTATCAGTCTGTAGTGTTAAAGTGGGTGAATTAGTTGGCTGTAGGGGTAAGAAGAGAAAAAAAACTGATTATCTGGATATTTTTCTTATCCTGTTCATTGGTATTATATTTATTTCCTGTTTACAAATCCAATTTTCTGACCATTTTCACATTACCATTAAACAGCTTAGTCATGGGAAATCAGAAATATGTCATGGAGAAGTTGTGGGTGCGTGGGTGGAATCAGATTTGTATAGGAACCCTATCAGCAGTTCATGAAGGATTTAATGGTATTGCAAGTGTCTTTAATGTTCACCTTTGAAATATGAGACTTCTCTGAAGACCTTCCTGAATTTTTCTTTCCATTTCCATTCTTTTCCATTCCATTTCCCCTTTTAGCATCTATTCCAATGTCGGGTGGTGTTGCTTTTTGGATGTTTGTCATGTACTCCAGAACAACTGATGTTGATATGGCACCATGTGGAAAGTATAAAATGCTCCACTTTGCAGCTGAGCTTCACAAAGTGAAATTCTGTGACAGCCGGGAACTAAAGACTTTATATTTACTGACTTTTGCTTGCTTTAGATGGCTTATCCTTCCTTTAAACCTAACTACAGTCCAACATTTTGTCTTAATAAATCACAGCTGGACACCAGCTTTTACCATTCCAACTACTGAAATAATCACATTTGCATCTTGTGTTTGGAG
Organism: Megalonaias nervosa; assembly: GCA_016617855.1. Classification (NCBI taxonomy): domain Eukaryota; kingdom Metazoa; phylum Mollusca; class Bivalvia; order Unionida; family Unionidae; genus Megalonaias; species Megalonaias nervosa. The sequence goes on from JAECUM010003742.1 coordinate 58,228, forward strand.
TGAAATCTGGCTTAAGAGATGTTACCGTTGATCTTGAGCTAGCTAGTAATCGTCAGTAAGGATGGCTTAAACATTCTTATTCAAGGCAATGAAGTGAAACAACTTTTGTTTCTTCAGCAAGCGTCTCCGATTTACGTCATTTCATATGCACATATTGCATTTTACCTGTGCAAATTAGCCTACTTTGAATTTGCTCTTATGATTGCTGTGTAGATTTCTTTCTGGTAGCAATTCACTACAACATTTATACAGCCATAACCAACACCAGACAGTCTTGATAATAGTCCTGTTTAATGAAAAGTAATATTGCCATGGGGTGTGTGTGTTTGATTTGGAGACATGTAGCATGATGTCCCACCCAGTCACATTATCCTGACACATGGCCAAACACTAACCTCCTAATACTGAATGCCAAGCGAGGCAGCTGCTAGTAACATTTTTATAAGTTTTTTGTATGACTCGGCTGGGGTTTCGAACCCATGATCTCCTGCATTTGAGGCAGACGATGTTCAATATGGCCACCAAAGTGGCCACCTTTGAAATATTGTTATCATCACTCCTGAATGGATGGACTTGTCAACACATAGTTTTACTGAACAACTTCTTGTGATGTCCACTGTGACCTAATGTTGCCATTCAGACATTCAGTATGCCTTCCACTGGAGCCATGTAAAAATTGTTGAAAGTCTTGTCACTGTTAGTCCTGAATGAATGGTCAGATCAGTTGCCACTGAAAACCTTAATATGATGTCTAGATGGTCATAAATGAAAATGGTGCCATTCTGACTTCTAATAAAACTGCCATAATGGCCATCTTGAAAGTCTTGTTATAATACTACTCTTAGATGAACATTGTTCCTTCACCAAAACACTTGTTATGATGTTGGTACTAAGTACATGTAGAAAGTGCCAATCTGATATAAAAAATATGGCCACCATGGCATCCATCTTGAAAATCAGTTTATCATTGCTCCTTCAGAATGGAAAGTCAATCAACATGAGGTTTCCATTAGAAGAATTTTTGATGATTCCATATTGATCCAATATGAAAATGTTGCCAAGCTGACAGCAGCTAATTTAAAATCTTGTTATCACTGAAGGATATCAAAGATGGTTTCAACACTATGTATTTAAAAGGAAGAAATGATCTTATCTTTAATTCCTGGAAATTCCATTTCTACCAGTAGAGCATCAGTCCTTTTGAGGGACTTGTCTTTTTATTGATTTTAATGAAAGCCTGAGTTATGTATACATTGTGATAACGTCTCGTAAGAGCTGGCACAGTCAAACATCACACTATGAAGACTGGTGTAGGACTAACATCACCAAAATAAATATCCTGGGGCTGTCATTTATGTGTATGATTTAAAATTCCAGTGATTAGGAAATGGACTTTCACACCTGCATTGTATTCCTGATGTCTCATAATGTGTTAGAAGAACATAATCACTGAAAAATAGCATGGAATAATTAGTTAGCAACCTGTCATTGTAGCTTTACAACAAGTCATCTCTGGCAAATATTGGCATATTGGAAACTCGGATACATGCACGCAGGTTCAGTAATAGTTTTGACATATACACTGGGGAAATGTCCACAAAAATAATAACAATGAAAAATGTGATTATTTACTCTGAACACCCCTCACCTGCATAGTTGTTTTTATAAAAACATGAATCCCAGTTAATCTTGTGAAATGAGAGACTTTATTCTTGACACTACAATATAACCTGTGAAATAGTGAACAGCCATGATATGCATAGCTCCACATTTAATGCTAGTAGAAAACGGGGCAGTTTATACAGTTAATTGTTATAGAGCTGATTAAAAGGTAAAGGCGGTCAGTGATAAACAACCACCATTCCAAAGATTACTTCTCTGACTGAAAGTAGCTCAGGTGATTTTGTATTTGCTTTTCCTTTCAGCATTGCTGTGAGAGAGTCCAGTAGGCTAATTTGCATAGGTAAAGAACACTAGTCCAATTCATTGAAGTATGGGTGTTGAAGAAATGGGTCATCATGCTTAATTTATTTGAATAAGATTGTTTAGCCTTATTAACATATATTGGCATGTTCTTGATCAGCAGCAAAGTTTCTTTCAGATCTGATTTTGTATAAAATGGAAAATGTAATTATTTCTGTTTAAGAGCAGAGTGTGAAAGTGTGATTCAGGGAAGGATAAATCATCTGAAGTAAGCAAACCCCGGCACAAGAAATTTCAGAACTCAGGGATGACAGAAGTTTATCTCACCATAATGAAGTCCAGCTGAAAAGGGAGCATTTATATTTTGCACAGACTTAGCACCATATTGGTCTTGGTCATTATTGAGTATATGATATACGTTTGACATCATAAATTCCTGCATTGGGGTGATCATTTTCAGTGCAGTTAAAATTGAACAAGATCCTTGGGGAAGTTTGAACAACAGCACTGCCCAGTCTTCATTTGATGCATAGTTGAAGATTAGTGATGTTTGTATGACCCTGAACTCCTCAAATTATTGAGAGCAGCAAGGTCAGCAACTAGAAGGTGATACTGAATTCCACTGTCCAATGAATTTTAAAGACAGAAACTTTGTGGGGGGTTGTTTTGATTATGTGCATGTGTGTGTGTGTGTAGTGATGGTACATTTATATGAAAAAGCTCAGTTTATGAACTAATTTTTGATTAGAAATTTTTTAAATGCATTAAAAACATTTTTATTTTTTAAATTTGAATTTCCAGCTATATTCATAGTCTTATATGAAGTACATGACTTATTCTCAATTGTGCAATGTTGCTTATTTGGTCATGTACAGTAGCATCCCCTTTGGGACAACACAACATGCTGTTTGAGTCTCAAGAACGCTCCAGCACTGTCCGGAATGTTAGCAGGTACATAGTGACTATGCCTGTTCTACTTTATATAATTAAGATTTACAGTTTTAGGGATAGAGTAATTAAGACCATGCCCAAGTTATGTTTATTGTCCCCTACATTTTTTATGAAAAGTTTGGGACATAGTATTTGCATGTCAAGCCATCCATCACACTTACATTTCTGTGATATAACTTTCATGCTGTACGTGATTAAGGAATGAAACTGATATATTTATACCTCATCATTAGACGGTGTGTCACATGACACATTGGAATCCTGTCTCTAAGGTTATTGTCACAGGTCAGTATTTCAAGTTTTCCATCACACTTTCTCTTCCACTCTTTGATTTTAGAGCCATTTGAAATTGAAGGCTAAAACAACAACAAATTTTGGTTTGTCATGCACTACCTAAGCCCTTAGGGTTCTGTCTGCAGGGTCATTTTTAAAAAATACCCCTCTTCTGAAGTCAGATATTTGTATGCATGTGTGCGTGCACATGTACACACACACACACACACACACTAAAAATGTCATCATTATTGTAAAGTCTTCACATGATCTGGAATTAAGTGCACCTGATTTGCTGTGTTTACTGTCATTTTTTTCCCTTGTATAGGTTTCCGCCTGGTGAACACAAAATGCATGACCCTAGTGGATATGTGGAAGAAGCTGTATCACCCAAATGTTGTTCAGCTGAGAGAGGTCTTTACAACAAAGGCTTTTGGAGATCACTGTAAGGAAAGCACAGGACAATAAAACCTGTCTATAATGGACAGTCAAAGGACAGGTGTCTGTTTTATGGAGTAGTTGCTTTGCGGCTCTTCATACAGTTTTCTCTCACCAGTCTGAGTTCTCTTGTGTTTAAACAATGATTGGGACAATTTCTTGTGGGTTATTTAAAATTATATCTGTTTTGATGTACAGTCCTCTTTTTTTTTCACAAAAATTACCATACATTTTCAAAAATTGTGAAAACAACATACAAGAATTTATCAAGTTGGCAGGTCTTGAATTTAGAACTTACTTCAAAATTGCAATTTAATTGTGGAAAATCTGAGTTAATAAGGCGCTTGCATCTTTTGTGAGTGCTAACTTTAGAGTACGTAAATTTAGTTATGGCCTTTACATAGGAAAGAAAGAATAGTTTAATTCTTAATGTAGCTTGTATTGAAAGAAAATGCTATTTAATAGTTCATGACTAGAAATTTTAATGATAAGGCAAATAGAGTGATGAGAATGTATAAAAATGTCTGGTAAATTAAGAAAAGGCTGAGAGTGCTAGAGGAACTTGGCTATCATTAGCATTCTCAAAGCAGTTTAAGAATCCAGCAGCCATCTCTTTTTTGACACATTTCTGAAATGGGTAATACATTTTTTTCAGTTGGCTAAAGAACATATTTAATGTCCAGAAATTTTATGTTCTATTGAAGATTATCACAGACTGTGGGAACAAATGTTGCTGATTCAGTTAGGCTAATTGATGATCCATGAAAAAAATCATAGAAAAGAAAACCAGGAAAAGACTTTTGGTATTTTGTTTCAAAAAGGGTGGAGATTTCCAATTTTATCAAACCCACTTTGTGGGTATATCTAAAGAATGTCTTAAATGATAATAGTTCAGTAACTTTTTTACGTATTTAACCAATCATATTTGCAGTTGCTTCAGTTAATAAATGTATGAAAGATTTCCATTGGTCAGAAAATAACATTTTTATGGATTTAACCAATCATAATTGCTGTTGCTTCAGTTGATAAATGTATGGTACATTTCCATCGGTCAGAACATAACTTTTTAAACCAATCTTATTGTGTGGGTATATATTTGACAGTATCAAAGGAGAGTCCATGATAAAGATTTGTATGCAGCATTTATCTGTGTACATGTTAATTCCAACATGTAGGAAAATATTTTTGTTAATAAATTTAGTATGCTGGATTTTCTTAAGAATATCAGGTTTGGTTTCAGTATTCTGCAGTTAAAAGAATGAAAGGAAGAAAGACACTTCTCCTAAATTCATACCAATTCTTTTTGGCCAATAGAGTATTAGTATTTTTTAGGGATTTTTGTTTTGTAGAAGCCCATTAGCAGGAAACGAGACATAGGAGCAATTTTGTTTGCTGCTGCCAGTGCCATCAAGATTTTATGGTTTTGATTCAAGTTTTTCACTTGTGTATATTTTTTGAAACCCCCCAATAGACTCTCATCATACTTGGCATGAAACATTGTGAAGCTTAGACAGTTACCTTGGGGTCAGGGTCCCAGTAATGGAAACTTTACATTCAGTATTTGGTTGAAGCGTTTGCATTGGCTAACATTTCCTAAACACGTTGATACATTGCGATCATTCTTGGCATTAAACATTGTGACCTAAGACAATTCAGTGTATGACATATTAGCTCTGTGACTGTAAGTTACAGTTGTAAAATTTACCTTACAGTTTGCTTAATGCTTTTTCATTTGCTTATATTTCCTAAAATCTTTGATTCTCTTCACATTTGGATGAATCATGATGAAACTAAGACTTATTCATTATGTAACCTGCATTCTTAACCCATTGAGGTCAAGGTCACTGTCTTAGGGATTTTTTTTTCTTTTCTTTCATCGGCTTAGAGTTTCAAAACCCTACTGGATTTTGTTCATATATTGAATAAATCATTATAAAGCTGACTATTTTATGCGGTATGTTCACTTAGCCTTTTGACCTTGGTGGAGGTAACATTTTACAGCAAAGCTTTGGTTGTGCACTTATTTTATTGTTTGGCATGACTTTGATATGAATCCTACAATCATAAAATTTCAAAAGTACTGTTATACTTTCCTTTTATAGCAATAGTATTTGTGTATGATTTCTTCCCTGGCGCTGAGACACTGCTGTCCTGTCACTTTAATAAACAAGGTGCACAGATGAATGGCTATGACAGCTCCTATCAATTGGATGGTTCAGCACGACCGTTCAGTGCAGGAAAAGGTACGATTCATTCTTAAGTTTCATCAGAATTTATATTACAATTTTTAATTCTGTTTGGCATAAATTGCCACCACTTCACACAATTAAGTTTCATGCTGTGATTAGAATTTAGAATTTTGTTTTCAGTCCTAAACTTTGTTATTTCGAAATATACCCAGTTAATTTTGAAAATCTTCCTTGAAACAAGCATGAACTTACCATGTGAGTTGGTTAGGTTTGATAAAAATATTCTCTGCTACTAAAGCGAGGGGACATATAAGTACCATTTAAAAAAAAACATCATTCTGTTTGTCAGTCCATTCCTTCATCTGACCATAAGTTTATGCACATGCTTTTGAACACTCTGCTTCCAACGTTTTTTTTTGTTTTGATTTGAAGCAAATTTGCTGTGAACCTTTATACATTAAAGGCTCAGATGATTTAAATAATAATGTGTACATTAGACTTTTCTAAGAGTTATTGCCCTTTACAGACTTAGAGTTATTGCCCTTTTCAGACTTAAAATAGGCATCCCAATAGCTTTTAAACACCATAGCATTCCCATGTTTAGATTGATTTTCTTGAAATACAGATTTTTTGTGATTCGTCTTCTTAACATGGGTTAGTATGGGCACTATCTTTTGGAAGTAACTATTGCCCGTGATCAACTCTGAATAAGCATGTTCGTAACTTTTGAACACTCTTGCAGCCCCATTTTATGTTGGATTCCAACCAGATTAGCAGTGAAGCTTCTCTTAAACAAGCCTTGAAATACCAGATTCATGACTTAAGTGTACTCACTTTATGATTAAATTAAAGCAAATTGCCTAACAAAGTCTCAGATGTGTTAAATAATAATTAACATGTTGACAGTATTGTAATGAATTATAGCCCTTGACAGGGTTCCCACGCTACTGGGAAATTGGGAAAAATTCGGGAGAAATGATAATTTTTTTCCCAACCATGAAAAGTTCTTGAATTCTGCAAATATTGATGTAAGTCATGGAAAACCCGGGAATTTTCTGCCACCACTTCATGCCCGAAACAATTATGTAATTGAGTCGTAACTGGCCTGATTGTGAGTTAAATTTAACAAGTTCTGACCAGAATATTCGGAGGTTGCAGTATATATCATATGGGTGCTTGCCATAAACATATTTGTTGAGTCAGACCAAACGCTCAGTGGATTAGATTCGTCTAGTAGACTTTTTTTTCACAGACGGCTCGATATCCGTATCTTTTTTTACATGGAAGATATGAAAACCAGTCTAGCATCACAAGCGGCCAACAAGGTGGTGGCAAAGCATAGCCGCTTACCAGATGGCCTAGCAAGCTTAAATGTTAAATCTAGTCAAATCCTCATTAAATCGATATGAAAATTATTTATTTTCTCATAAATTGCAAGTACTTAAATTGTTATGTCTTTAATCTGCTGAAAGACAAAATAAAACTAGGACGTTGATGAATTTGAGCTAGTACTTGCGATTAGCATTGGTAGTCGCATGAGTACACAAATCTCAAAACCCACCTGTTCATGGCCTCATAGATACCATAGTCACGTGATATCAATAATATCCCATTTCAAGTTTTGTAGAAGAAAGTATTAAATGAAAGTCGTATGCTGGTTGTAATAAAAATACAAAATCGAAAGATCCCTAAATTATCTATATTTATTCCTAGAACAACTGCGGGGGTTTTGTTGTGTCACGTGACTACCAGGTTAATTTGTGCTCTCTGCTTAATGAATCTGACTGACAAGATTGCAGTGACAGTGACAGGTTTCTTGTCATTGTTCTCAATAAATATGTTGAGAATTATATGTTCATTCTGGTGTTTACAAAAAAGGTATCTGACTTTCATTTAATATAATTGAATTTTGTACAACAACATTAAAAAGGAGTTTGCTGTCGATATCATGTGACTATTGAGATTTGAGAAGTCATGTGACTTGTAATGCAAATGGCGAGTACTGGATCAGGTTTCATATATGCTGTAGTTTCATCTCGACTGTCAGCGGATTAAAGACATAACGATTATAATACTTGCCATTTCTGAGAAGATAAATCATTTTCTTATTGATTTCATGCAGGTATGAGTCGATATAACATCGTTTAAATTTGCTATGCCTGCTAAGCGACTACCATATGCCGCTCCCGCATGGTGGCGGTAAATTCCAAATTTTCAATATGTAATTTCTCTGACTCCACATCCCAACCTAAATGTCCATGGGGTGGGAATATGTGGAGGAAATTAGGATTAGAAAACGACTGCTATTCATTTTAAGCCAAATTTGTTGTCCAAAATGTCAAATCTGAGCTGAAATTTGGTGCGAAACTATTACACATTGACATGTGGCTTGAAGCATTGGTTTCAGATCTTAAATGGAATGCTGGAGAAATGGGGAAATTGTCGTCCCTTGTTTCAGATCAAAAGACGATACGAGCCCCGGTATCAATACAAGTTTGGGGACTGGTTTATTGAATTACAAGAAGACAAGTTGATTTTACAGAAAATTCAGTCCTTTTTCATACAGCAATTATAAATTTGAATGTCTTCTGTCAAAATTTAAATCAACCCTTGTATAAATGTTTTTGAAATGATGAATTTTTGACCAAATCATCTTAAGAGTTTAAGTTGTTTGAAAAATCTTGTTTGGGATTTTATTGGCACAGATCAGTTCAGGGTTAAACTTTTTTCCTTAGATAAGATTCTAATATTTTGCGTTTATTGTTTTTTCATACTGTGATAGGAAATGTTACTTTGTATAACATGCATATACATTGCTATATAATTATTTAGAATTAAAGGTTTGAAAGGAAACAAAACCAATTTATGTTCATTATGTTGTTTCCACGTAGCAACATAATGCAGGTCAGCAAAGTTAGAATTTGTATTCTGTACATTGTAATAACCATACATGTCAGTTTCTAGGAATGTAATCAAACTTGTTTCGTGTGATACATTTTGTGGTTTTGTACATGATATCCTATCTTTTCTAACTTAGATGTTTTGGAGAGTCTTGAAGTAGGAACATCTTTAGATTTAGAAAATGCATTTTTTTAAATCTAAAATGTTCTATAATTCCATTCAGTAATGGTCTTATGTGAACCTTGAAAAACGTAATTTCTTCCTGGAAAAACCCTGGAAATGACCTGGAAATTTATCTTCAGAAAAGCATGGGAACCATGCCTTGAACAGTTTTGTAAAGCATTTTACTTGATTGTAAATGCATAGTACTTACACATTTCATTTGATTTCAAGCAGATTGGCTATTAAAAGTCTTTCATCAGGGCCTTGGGTTAGTGATTTTTGTGTTATTGTATGGAGTTAATAGCACATGATCAACTTGGAATACGCATTTTACTGGCTTATAACAGATTTAGTTTTATTGGCAGATTTTAACCTTATTTTACAATGTTCTGACCTTTGATTGCCATAGATACCAATTTCAAGAAATATTTTTGGCCATAATTTACAAAGCTTTTGCCTTTGATTAATTTAGTACACTTCTGTAGTGCATGAAGAATACAGTATTTTAATTTTAATTATTTTTTTGTAGTGTGTGTGTGTGTGTGGGGGGACAATGACCCTGCTAATGGAAACTTCTTGTTTATGTTGTAAAGTGATTTCTGTGGTGAATGGTATCCATGATCTGGTTGTTACAGAGACAGATTTGCACGGAGTTATAATTGAAAGTTATTTCAAGGTGCCATATCTCCATGGACAATATATACTAGATTATAAGTGCAGAACAACTGCAAACTGTACAGACCCAGATATGTCATTGCATTGTCTGTGACATTTGTTCTGAATAATCAGGGTCTGTGTGCAGTTGGACTTGACTTCCAAGTGAGTATATATGGTACAGCTCCATAGAATTGGGTCTGATAATTGGTGTGCTGATATAGATTTAAAAGTATAGTTACGTCTTTCTTGGTTGAATGGTTATGTATGTGGCAGAAAGAAACCAGAGTCACTGACAGAATGGTCTTGATACTCATCTGGAACTTCATGTGTCATATACCGGGGTACTGTCATTGATTGCCACACACAATTCAGAAAGTGTACATACACTGCTGTATCCCCAGTTTTGTTTCATGGCTGGAGCACGATGAGTTCTACAATTATTTTTAATGAAACCAGTACCCTGACCACATGTGGAGACAAATCTGTTTTTAACTTGAATACCCTGCCATAAGCAAATGTAAGACTAAACCTGGTTGGACAAGATTAAAACTGGTTGGACAAGATTAAAATGGAAACAGAACCAGCTAGGCTAAAACATTGATGAGGGAAACGGAATTGCAAATGGGTAGAGCTCAGTTTACCGCTTTTTTGAAGTGGCAAGGGTGTTTTATTAGAGATTTGGGTGATCTTTAGGGAATAGGCAATGAGACAGAGAACTTATTATTATTGCTTATGTACAGTATATTCAAAAGATAAAATGGCATATAATGAAAAATGAGATGAGATCAGGAGATATTTATCACCAATAAGTCCAAATATCTATGATGTTCATTGTTGATTTTTTTTGCAAATGGATGAAAGAGTTGCAGGTCTGTGTTGCTGAACTAAATACCAAAATTCTTGATTGGTTGGTTGGTTGGTTGGTTTTTGAACTGCTATGTCATACAGAGGAAATGTGAGCTATGTGCCTTTTCCAAGGACATGCCAAAGCAAGCAAGTTCTGGGTGAGTATCAAACCTGCAGCCCAAATACAATAAACACAAATAAAATGATATCACAACAAATTGTCAGAAAGAGGAAATTGCACTAGTTTATCTTTAAATCAGGAAAACATAATCTGTTGCATTTGGAAAAATTCTGGGTGATTTTTTTTTTTCTTTTCCGCAAGACAAATATGTAAAACAACGCTAGAAATAGGTTTGTCCATACATTGGTTAGAGCATCCTTTTTGGATGTGGAAGGTAGTGGGTTTGAACCACGACAGAGTCATACCAAAGACTTATATTTAAAAAAATGGTACTAACAGCTGCCTTGCTAGGCACTCAGCATTAAGAGGTTAGTGTCAGGACTGGTTGGCCTGGTGTCAGGATAATGTGACTGGATGAGACATCATGCTACATGTCTGCGGCATGATGTCCGAGTGCTAGACATCGCTATAAACTGCCACACTGCAGACATCGTAGTGATATGACTGCAGAATTGTTAAAGCCACTTTAAAAATCCAAAACACACACATACACACATTTGCAGAAACATGATGGTTATACCCGTATACCTGTTTAATCAAATCATTTCATATTAAAAAGGGTTGTAGAATGTAAAAGGTAACAGGTACAAAATTCTTTGTTTGGATTTGCCAAGTTGTATTAGCAATTGTTTGGATAAGACAGAATTCCGTAGCATATATGCCATTTTTAGATCACCTGACCATAAAGCCCTGCATCAACAGTGGCTTGTTACCACTACAGAGTCCATAATTTCTGATATGATTTCAATTAAACCTGGAATAAGGGCTTGTATCATCAAAATCTCAGATGAATTCAGTAATGAGCAAGATCCACACAAACTAATGAGATAAACTTGCATCTTTTTACTACTATGGAGACCATATTTTTTATCTGATTTTGATCAAACTTGGAATGTATGCTTGTATCATTAAGATCTCAGATGAGTTCATTAATAAGTAAGCTTCTCACATATTGATGAGGTAATCTTGCATCTTATTGGCTGATCTTATTACCACTCAGGAGGCAGCATTTCTGATGTGACTTTTGTCAGAATTGGAATATGGGCTTTTATAAATAAGATGTTGTGTATGATCTTGAATGACTAATTTGTGAGTAAGAGACTATATTAATTGTACCTGTATGTTTTGAAAGAATATTTTATTAGACAGTCCTATAATAGGTAGAATCGACATTATCTAAACTTTAGAAGATACATACACTTTATATACGCTGTGTTCTTACGATACTACATATGCATGCTTATTGAAATGGTCAACTGGTAAATTAGGTAAGCTGGACAAGCGATGTTATACCCTTTTGTGCCTCTTGTTTTTCTGTACAGGTCAAAATGGTCCATGGCAGCATGCAGGACTGCTTGCAGAGAGCCTGATATGGGCATATGTAGTTCAGTTGAGCTCGGCACTGAGGGCTATTCATGCTGCTGGCCTGTCATGCAGAACTCTTGATCCCTCCAAAATCATCATATACAGTAAAGCAAGGTATGTTTTCAGTATGACTTCATTCATTTAGGTTATTGCTTCATCCAGATTACAAGTTCGAGCTCAACATTCAGATTTCTTTATTGTAAATTCATTAATTTCTTCTTCAGATGCATTCCCCAATCACAATAATATAAGGATGTAAACCTGCTATCTCCTGAATTCAGCCCTACAAAAATGATTGTCTTTACTGTCTTATATAGACACAGGTTAATTTTTGCCATTACCTCCCTTTGTCACCATCGGGTGTTGCACATTTTAAGCTTGCTTCTATGCAACAGTTTTGTATAAGACACCTCCCATCAGTCCAAGCCAAATTTGGGTTAAATTCAAACCATCCTTTCAGAAGTTTGAATTTATTTGGATTAATATTCATTCCTAAACAGGTGGAAATATTGTTTGAATTTTAAAATATTTTTTTTTAAAAACAAATTCCCCTTTCTTGACATGGTATTGTTAGACCTCATGTATGTTGTTATTCATAGTTTCATGCACACTGCTGATTGCTCACTTACCCTGCTAGTAATGGGTGTTGTTTTTGCAACTTTTTGACATGTTGCACCATTAATTTATATATTTTTGTTGTGCTTTGTTTTATCTTGTAGTTTTAGTGAAACCTGTTGACAAAGTGTAATTAATGCAGCAAGTTCACGGCTAAGGAGTCGTGCCTTGCATGTACAAAATATACTTTGTCTGTATCATGCAGTGTGTGCACCTTATGGTTAGAGAATGTTAGACTATGGTTTTATAAAATTTGGCAAAGGCAAAGAAAAAGGCATGATGAGCATCCAAAATTTTCAAATTCTTACAAGTAATTATGACACACTTGATGAATTACCACCATTTTTAGACAGCCCAGGTGGTGTAAGCCCCCCAGCATGTCTGAACTATGCCTTTGGACCTGCAAGTCTGGGAGCATGCGGTGTTTAACAGATCCAGTTTATCCATCATTTACTACCAGAGCTGTCAACAATCATTCAGGCAATTTAGCTGTCCTTTCCTCCAGCCATCTCAGTCAGGGGCTCTTACTAAAAGATCCATCCATCTTGCCCAGCATAAGGCTTCATCTTTAAGTATGGCCTTTAACTTATCAAAAGTCTCCTGACATTTTTCAGACCAATGAAACTTGGTTTTCTTGCTCAATAAATTTCTCAGGGGTTCAGTAATTATGGAAAAATTGGAACAAAATTTCCAATAGTATCCAGCCATACCCAAAAATCGCATCAGTTGCTTTTTACTAATTGGCACAGGAAATTCAGAGACAGCCTTGACCTTAGCGTCTATAGGTTTAACTTGTCCATGTCCCACGATATGTCCTAGAAATGATACACAAGCACGGCAGAACTCACTTTTGGATAGATGTCAAACTTGCATTAGTGAGTCTGTCAAAGAATTTCCAAATTGTCGCTAAATGATCTTTCCAGGTGTCATCGTAGATGATGAGATCATCGATGCAAGCATCACAGTTATCTCCATGAGATATAATCATGTTCATTAAATGTTGAAGAGAACCTTTCATCCCAAACAGCATCACTTTATATTGATATAGTCGATCTGAAGTCACAAATGCCGAAATTTCTTTTGCCCTTTCTGTCAGTGGAATTTGCCAAGATCCTTTCAGAAGGTCAAATTTGGTGACATACTTTGCATTTCCCCCAATTTTATCGATGCAGTCATCAATTCTTGGTAATGGAAATGAATCTGTTTTAGTCACACTGTTCACCTTTCTACAATCAGTGCACATGCAGAAAGTATTATCTGGTTTCAGAACAAGTATACATGGTGCACTCCAGTTACTTTTACTCGGCTCTATGAAATCATTCTCCACCAAATACTGAATTTCTTTTTTCAAGCTTTCCTATTTGAGAGGGTTCATCCTGTATAGGTGTTGTTTCACAGGTGTGGAATTTACAATTTCAGTGTCTTGGTAGGTTTTGTTTGTTCATGTAGGAACATTTGGAAATAAGTGCTCATGTTCAAGTAATAACTTTTTATGTTCATTCCTTTCTTGTTGTTGCAACTGTGAAAGTTTCTGGTCCAGATTATTCATAATTTCTGAATTCCGAAGATTTGTTACTCCAAAAGCAATAGAGTCTGATTGCATTCCTTTGCTTAAATCATTACTGAGTGGGACAGGTACAACTAAATTAATTGCATGATTAATCTGGCTATCTCTCTCAACATATTGGTACTCCTATATTATCTTTACATCCCAGGAGTATTATTATTGTAATTTAACTCATTTATTTTCTCTGTCTATATGATTTTGGAACTACAGTTTGATAGTTCACTGACCACTCATCGCCAGCAGGTACCTTGGGAGATCTCCATTTTCTCATAAGAATCCCATTTTTAATGAAATAACAAACAGGTACTTCTGTGGTTTCAGTTTCATTAATGGCCCTTTGAAACAAACAGGAGATCTCAGGATCTTTTTCCTGTTCGACAACAAGTGATTGTCATTTGTCAACCTGATTAGAATAAAGAGAATGAGTAGTTAAAAGAGGATCACTGTGATCAGTACCCTTTGATTGATCCAAACAAGGAGTGAAAGTGACCTCATCAAAAGCATGACCAATACACATGTCAGCTAAAGGAATACTTTCCTGATCAACATCCTTCTCAAGAGCTTTCTTTGCCATAGCTCTAGTAACTGCACAAGCTAGGTATAAATCGGGGAATTCTTTTTCAGTAGGATCAACTTTCTGATCCAAAGAAGGCTTGTCAGTTACAAGTGGATTAACCACAACCTTATCTCTAGCAAGGTCATTGCCTAGTAATAAATGAACGCCTTCAGTAGGTAAAGAAGACATTGTTCTGACTGCCATGGGTCCTGAGGCTAAGTCTGATGACAATTTTACAGAATGGAGAGGAACATTAACAAAACTGCACTCTACTCCCTGAATAAGAACACTCTCATTAGAAGATGACTTCTCAGAAAAAGGCAAAGTACCTGATAATAGAAGACAGAGAAGCTCCCTTGTCCCTTAAAATTTTAATAGGGATGGGATTGGCTGAATCATTCATGAATGATATAGAACCCTTCAACATGAATGGGTCATAATTCTCCATAATAAAATCAGACTGGGGTTTATTAGACCCAACAAATGTATTGCTTTCAATACATGACTGTGACCTTGACCTCTTAGAAATAAGAGCATTTGGAATAGGTCTGTCTTGATTCTGATGCTTATTTTTCAGTTTGTAGCAATCAGAAATAATGTGTCCTTTCTTCTTGCAATAGGTACACATAGGAAGAGATAAGGATTTCTGATCAATCTTATTGGAAACTTTATTTCTCAAAGTTGTGCCATATTGAAATTTAGAAGGGCTCATATTAGGCTGAAATACTTTTTTTTACCAGAAGACTGCTGAGTGGAAGACTTGCTTACAAAAGAAACTTTATGAGCCCAGGAATACTCGTCAGCAGTATGAGCAGCATTTTCTAAAGTTTCGACCTTAAGCTCATCAAGATAAATCCAAATATCACTATGGACACAGTTCTTGAACTCTTCAACTAACATGAGTTGTCTGAGATTTTCATAATCTTTATTAACCTTTTATAGAAGAGCACCACCTATCAAATTGTCGTACTCTTTCCTCTGCAAATTCGGCACAGGATTGGTCAGTTGATTTTCTAGAATTCCTAAAATCTTGTCAATAAGCCTTGGGTACCAACTCATAACCCTTTAAGATGTATTCCTTAACCAGATCATAGTCAGCACTTTGCTGTACTGATAGGGAAGCATAGATGTCTCAGACTTTGCTGAAAAGTGCACTCTGTAATGCTCCCTTGGCCATTTCAAAATTTGAGCAAATTTGTCAAAATGAACAAAATATTAATTTACTTCTTTTTCCAGAAAAGGGGGTACTACTTTGATATTTCTTAAAACATCAAAAGTGGGGGAGTGTTTTCCACTTGCCAGCTCTAATTCTTTTAATCTAATTTGAAATACTCTTTTCTCCTTTTCTATTTGCATTTGCATTTGTCTCTCTCTCTTTCTCCAATTGCATTCTCCTCTCTCTTTCCTCTTTATTTAATTGCATTTGCATTTGTTTCTCTCTCTCCTCTTTCTCCAACAGCATTTGTTTTTCTTCTTTCTGTAACTGCATTTGTTTCTCTCTCTCCTCTTTCTCCAATAGCATTATCCTCTCTCTTTCCTCCTTATCTAATTGCATTTGCTTCTCTTTCTCCAATTGCATTCTCCTCTCTCTTTTCTCATTCTGAAGTTCAAGCTTTCTTAACTCTAATTCCATCTTGTATTTTAATTTTAATTGCTTTCCTTTTTATGTTAGAGTCTTGATACAGGCTTACTGATCAAAACCAAAGCACTTTTATCCAAAACATTCTTTTCCACCAAATATTGAACCAAAATATTTTTTGTTCTTGTTCCGTTAAAGAAGATTTTGCCTCAGAAAGATCATATTTTCTGGCAAGTTGAATCAATTAATCTTTTTTCAAGGAATCTAACTGCTCCTGGGTAGGATTTGAAATAAAGATCTCCACTTTAGATGACATTGTAAAAAGCTTGCTGATTTCACTAAAATTTCTAAAATGTGAAATAATACTTGGGATTTTAAAAATTCCGAAACTAGGGGAATTTAAATTTCAAAAATAAAGTTTTCTGAAATATTTTAGCAAAATTTGTGTCCTGGATGAGCCCCCAATTTTCTGTTATGAGTCTATGCTCTTAAAATAAGTAACAAAAAAGGGAAAAGACAACAAGCTTTGTAAAATTTAACAAACAGTTTATTTCCCTAGATTACAAAGAGAAAAATGAGAAAAAAAGAACTTACAGTATTGCGAATTAAATCCAAAAATAATCCAAGAATTAAAGACCCAAGTCCTAGTAATAAAAAGTCCTGAGTAAAACTCAGTTCAGGTCCCTAAGAGATCCAAAATTGAGGGCGATGATGTGTCTGTTATAGCCTACGAAGTACTGATGTGTCAACAGTCTCTTGTTGAGTCACAGAAATATTATTCCAGGTTTGAATTCAATATAAATTTCAGTGAATGTTTTTATCCAAGAATTTTATCAGAGCACTTTTGTATTTCCAGAGAAAATATACTCTTGAATTCAGTAATTTGAAGAAAATAAAATTCAGCCCAAACTGGTTTCAACATGATACAAGTTAAAGTGCTAGATGTTAAAGCACGAATGGTAAAATCCTCACAGTCACAAGATAATATAATTCTCTGCTTGATCTTGGGTCACAATTAGTATTTTCTAAAAAGAACCATTACCTAATGGAAAATAACAATCTAGAATGATCTAATGAGCCTTGTTTATTTACAACACAGTAGCCTATAAAATTCTCTTAGGAATCTCCAACACCCTGACTCTGATCAACATATTGACTCCTTCTTGTTTACCTGAATAATAATCCTGATAATAAGCTCATACACATAGAGAATAATGAAGCTATTATTGGTTGTTTACATAAATGAAATAAAAAAATGAAAAAAGTCAATCAGGTCAAGCAGAAATGAACTCAATTTTGGACAAGGTCAAGTCCAGTAAACAGTGTTACATTATAATAACGTGTAATGAAATAAAAAAAATTAAAACTAACAGATGAACAATTAAATTTAATGTACATCACACTACTCATGGCTGTTCCATACCAAAAAAGGTCAGCAGCAAGTTGAGGCCAATCATAGACTTCAGTTGCTTCAACAGATTCATTCTTCCACTGACATCAAGATAGAGATGTTAAGATATTTATGACTCTCCACCTGAAGGGATGAGTATGCCATGAGTCTAATTTTCACAGATGTCTACTTTCATGTCCCTATTCACCTGGTGTCATGAAAGTTTCTTCAGTTTGCTTACAGCAACAAAGTTTACCAATTATGGGCTGCATCATCACTCTGTCCTGGTTGACTTCATCTGTGGGGTATCTGGACAGTCTCCTACAAAAACATGGTAAGTTTTATTCTCCGCAACGGCAAAAATGATCTCTTATCCCTTTTGAATCATCTGTTTTCTTGTGAATTGGGTTGGATAAGAATCCAGCCATCACCCATCACAGAACTTTGTCCACATGGATAAGGAGTTTTTAACAAATCTCAGTTTTGTACATCTCATGTTTGCATCATGCAGATTGTCAAATTCTATTATTTTCTTGAAATGACTGTGTAATCAATACACTTCCACATTAGTTGCTGGTCAGCTCATTTTGGTGTGATGTAAAGCAAACAGCAAACCGAGATTTGGTCAAGGGAGGTAATGCAGTGGGTAATTTTGAACTAAATACATCTTCATTACTTTTAATGGTAAATTTCAAGACTTCATGTTTTTGGATCAATTTTACCAGAGAAATTTATTTTTTATTAATGTTATACAAAACAAAGATGAAAAATTTACAAGTTGAAGATTTTCTCCATAATTTATCTTTAATAATTTCTGCTTTACAACTCCTGTTTAAAATGGTTGCTACGGACTACAAATGTGTCAGAAAGATAAGCCATGTAATCAGTGATTACAGTCGGGTTTGTTATTTAGAGGGACATTAGCAATTAAAGATGACTGTTAATACAAAGTACAAGATAGAATAGGAGCCAATCAGGACTGTTCTTTATTGTCTGTTTGAGTCTTGCTTCTTGCACAAGATGAACTTAGAAATACAGTTTTTAAATAATGAACAATGTTCATTTAACTCTAAAGAAAAAAGCAGAAACTGTAAGGGAGGTTGATTATGATGTTTTAAATAGCAGTGATGTAAACTAAGCAACTTTATGACAGATTTGTTCTTTCTTTTTGCAAAAGAATTACCCTGTCACTAGAGTCTAGATAACCACGTCACTGAAACCTAGATAACCACATTACATCACTAGATTCTAGGTAACCCCATCACTAGAGCCTAGATAACCACATCGTTAGAGCCTAGATAACCATGTCACTAGAGCCTAGGTAACCGTGTCATTAGTGCCTATGTAACCATGCCACTAGAGCCTTGATAACTACATCACTAGAGTCTAGGTCACTATATCACTAGAGCCTAGATAACCATGTCACTAGATCCTAGGTAACCACATCACAAGATCCTAGATAACCACATCACTAGAGCCTTTATAACCATGTCACTAGAGCCTAGGTAACCACATCACTGGAGCCTAGATAACCACATTGCTAGAGCTTAGATAACCATGTCACTGGAGTGTTGGTAATCAATGTCACTAGAGCCTAGATAACCATGTCACTAGAGTGTAGGTAATCAATGTCACTAGAGCCTAGATAACCATGTCACTAGAGTGTAGGTAATCAATGTCACTAGAGCCTTGATAACCATGTCACCAGAGTGTAGGTAATCAATGTCACTAGAACCTAGATAACCATGTCACTAGAGTGTAGGTAATCAGTGTCACTAGAGCCTAGAGAACCATGTCACTAGAGCCTTGATAATCAATGTCACTAGAGCCTAGAGAACCATGTCACTAGAGCCTAGAGAACCATGTCACTAGAGCCTAGATAACCACATGACCAGAACCTAGGTAACGATCTCACTAGGTCCTATATAACCATATCACTAGAGTCTAGATAACCACATCACTTTAGCCAGATAACCACTTCATTAAAGCCTAGATAACCATATGTTCATCAGAATAACAGATTATACAAAATGGAGAAGTTTTTCCTTTGTCGATAGTGCCCATGACTATTAATTTCATCCGTATTATATAAAATTTATATGTTGGCTTTATAAATGGAGATAAAATCATGTTACAGTTATAACCATTTATATGCGTATATTGTATAAAATGATAGTCAGCACTGTTGGAGCATCAGACCTGAATATGTGACATGATTTTTGGTGTAGCCACAATTGTATAATGACCCTTACTTGGCTAGCAATAGTATTGGTCAGCAATTGGTCAGAAATAGTAATGGTCAGCAGCCCATTGGAATTAGCAATATATCAGTACTTGACTGACATGTGGCCGAGTCAACAATTTTGTAATTATCTTGTCTTTATGCACTATACTTCAAGTTTTTCATTCATAATCATGAAGATATTTGGTAATTGATACAAGGTTTGTTTTTTTCAGATTACGACTCAACTGTGTTGGAATATTTGATGTATTAATGTTTGACAGCAATCAGAACAATCCAGTGGCATTGACACAACACTATCAGGTGAGAACATTGATACATCACTGTCAGGTGAGATAATTGACATATCACTATCAGGTGAGATAATTGAAACTTTATTGTATATACTCCTAAATTAAGTCCAATTGCAAAAAATGTAAACCCTGATTTGCCATTGTATAATACACTGGCAGTTCAGGGTTGTTTTTTTTAAATTAAAATGATTACTCCCTTGTATGGCAATCACTGCTAAAAGTTGAAGAAAAAAAATGATGTCCTTAAAACCACTCAACAGAATGTTACCAAATTTGACAGAAAGAATCCTGGCATAGAGGGTTTTCAGTTTTATACAAATGATACTAATAACTTTTATAAAAAAAAATATTTTAACAGACTTGAATCATATTTGGCATCTTTGCTTGAACTCCTTTCAGATTTATACAGGTGATGCTGTGTAACCATCAGATATTGTTGCCATTACTAGATTTAGAATAGCATTTACAATATTTTTTAATCTAAAATTAATGCTGAACAGAATCGGACCAACTTTGATACAGATGTCCTGGCCTTTCAATATGGGACAAATAATGCCAAGGTGCCATCCACTATGGATGAAGATACAGTACTAGAGAAACCTTAAAACAGTTGCCTTCCTAACATCTGTAATCAGTTTTAACAGCATCCTACCAATCCAGATATCTGGGCCAGCTGCTCTTGAATTTGGCTGTAAAGTAGATATGGCCAACTGAGTGGTGTCAGGTCCACTTGGGTCTCTTACTGATCACTTTAGCTAAAATAATAAAATATGTTCTGAATTTTCAATAGTTCAAATGTAAAAGGTGAATGGATTTTGAAAATAAATACTGTATGATTTCAGCCAGATTTAACCTTTCTCCTCTGTTGGCAACCACATCTTAATTTGGTCCTGTCTTTCCATACTTCATCAGTCTGTCATGAGAAGCTTGTTATCAAGACTGCACAAAAACCACTAAATGTAGACAAATTAAATTAGGCAGGCATATTTTTAAACATGTATAGAAGACCTTTTTAGATATTTTGGCCATTACAGCAATATTTTTGTTTCTTTAAACATAATTTGAAACTTTTTGATTTGGACTGTTTTGACCAGAATCTTATTTACGTGATTAGACATTAAAAGAAACCCCTCAAGTAGATAAATGAAATTTAGTAATCATGTTGGTATGCATATGTAAGTTACCTGGTTAGATTTTAATATTAATGATTATTTATAATATTATTTAAAGCATTATTTTTATGATAGTTAATATGACCACAAATAGCAATATTTTGGGAGTTGTGTTCTTCCACTTGTTGATATGTAATTTAGTATCATTACAACCCTGGAACCTTGGTGGCTTAGTGGTAGGTGTGCCTGACTTGTGATGGAAGGAGTGTGGGTTCAAATCCTACCATTAGATATGCCTGGGTTGACCACCATGGTGTGTTTATGGGCAAGCCACTTTACTCCAGTAGCCTTGGCAGTAAATAACCTACTTTTGTTCTTGTGATGTGTATCACAAAAAAAGCAAAAACAGAAGTTTAACTTGAAAAGCTGCTAGTTTTCTCAATACTTTTTTTGTTAGAGTTACTGCCCTTTACAACTTTGAGTGTAATTGTCAACAAATTACTGCCCCAGTAGCCTGCCATAATGAGTGAATAATAGTATGTTGTTTTCTGGCCATGCATCAATCCATCTGTCTCTGTTACCAGTTTCGTTTCTACACAATAGTTTGAGTTATTCATAGCTAAAATTACCAAAGGTTGTGGCCAAGTTTAAGAAAAATGCAAAGGTCAAGGTCACTGATTGCAACAAGAAAAATGGCTTCAGCACAATTACTTGAGTAATTACTCCCAACTTTATGGGATTGCTTACACTTAGGGTTAGGAAGAACCCTATTAACTCTTTACCTTCTGCAAGTACTTACTGCCCTGCCTACTAAGTCTGGTAAGCAGCCTGCCTTCTAGCTGCTGTTGGTAGGTTGAACCCCCAGAGCATCATAATGGCTGCCTGAGTGTGAGCTTCTTGAGTTAGTGCACATGCTGTCTACATTTTCTATATCAGTCTTGTCCCATGCAAACTATATAATTTATGAAAACTAATATTTTAAATGCTTACCAAGTTTTGTGCCACTCATTTCCACCAACAAGTACATATAATCCTCAGGAATCTTTGTTTATATTCACATATAATAAAAATTATACCACCAGATATCTGTTGTGTTTATAATGTATATTAGACTACTTTTCTCACCACTATTTTGCACAGCTGGAATATTTCTTAGGGAAAAAACTGCAAAAAGAAATCTCCCTTGCATTGTCATCTAAATTAAATGTTGGCCATAAATCTACTGTAAAGTCGTCCACATGTAACAGTCCCACTTGTTCCAACCAGAAAGGATCGTCGTGAGTTTCGTCCTCAGATTCTGATAAATTTGAAATGTCAGTTGTCAAAACAGGACTTATACTAATGTCCAATCCTTTGTCTTTAATTGGATCATTAAAGACAATGTCATTTGCAATGTCGTCAATTTCAAATCTTTGAAAACTTTTTGTTGGAATCGTCGGAATACATGATTGTTGCCATTTTGTTTTACTTTGACAATTGACCTCATTTTCCAAGGAAATTCCCACTTATAAGCTGTAAAACCACTAATAGAACACTTTCATCATTTTATGTAGGAATATTATCATTGGCTAAATATTGTTAAAAAGACCAGATGTTTGTGATTTCATCCAATGCAAAGCTTTAATATGAAACGTTTATATGCGTCTCGGGGGTTTCCCAACCATTGGCCAGAAACACATGTATGAGCCAGCCAGGACTGAGAGAGTATTATTAGCAGCTTGTATATGTGTCTCTGGAGTTCCAAGGCTATTTTTAGCATGCATTAGCACATGGTAAAGAGTTAATTTTGAGGTCCAAGGTTAGTGTCACTGACTGAAAGGAGAAAAATGGGTTCTGCACAATAATTATATTTCTACTCCACCTGTAGGTAGCAAACTTGGTAGATTTTTGTAAGAGTTACCATCATTTTTTAAATTACAACTGGATGCAGAATATGAAATTTTGATTGCAACTATTACAGTTTTTTTATGGATTGTGAAACATAAGGTCATTGTCAGAAAAGGGCATAATTCTTCTGCAAATTGGGAGTATAATGATGCCCTTCCTTTTTTGTTATACTATTGTCTCATATGTATCAGGTTCTATGGCTTTGATGTAGGAGAGGTGGGAGTATATTTATGTAAGTTTTTCAACACCCCCCCCAAAGTAGTTTTAGAATTTAAATTATGCTTTTTAATTGCAGTTCCAATTATTGCTTCCTAAATAGTTTCTTGGTCCCTTTTCCTGGTGCCCAATCCAATTTCTCCTCCAAGTATTGAATATTCTAGAACAAATAAGCCCAAACATAAAATCTTAGTATGATTCCTTGGTTATTTCCATCATTCAGAATATTGTCCTTCATTTCCTTGGACTTTGCATAGTTCTTGTTTGTCTCTGGGTGCTCAGTAGCTGAGTATTCTTTTAAAATAATTACTGTCAATTGTAATCTGTTTGTGTTCTAATTGATATGATGTAATCTGTTTGTGTTCAAATTGATACGAGAGGGAAAAAACCCCAAAACAGCAGCGTTTTGTAAGTGAGATACTAAAAACTCTCACAACACCAAACAGGGACATGGATAAATAAAAATTACACAAGGAATGAGGAAAAATATCAATTAGAACACAGATTACTACTCTTAAAATAAGTATTGCACACACCTGTTATTGTTCTAGTTCTTTTTCATGTATTTAAACTCAGCCGTTCAGTAAGCCTGAAGATGTGTGCATACAGATGGATGTCCATTTTGTTTCCATCGGACTGATGAGGTGTGGGACTTAGCTTAGCCATGTCTATAGGGACAGGAGGAAGATACCCAACTTCTCTTTTTCACTGGAAGCCCCCATCTATTATCGGGCAGGGTCTAGCACACTTCTTAATGTTGGAAAGTTGCCAGATATATAAGAGGGGTCCATGGTTCATTCTCTGGTACAGAAATCACCCATTCCAGCAAGGTCGGTGGGTCTTCTTTCCAAACATTTTAATCAGGGACCACAGTAAAACTGTCATACCCATTTAAAAATTTTCCAGGCCATCTTTCACACAAAGAGGTGGCTGGATAGGGAAAGGGAGGACATTACTGATCACACCCCCTTCCATAAGGAGGCAGGAAGTTGGCTTTAGGGGGTCAAATCTGATCCTACCATGTCCCTTCCTGACATCCCAGTAAGTGCCTGACTGGCCCCGTTTTCAGAGGCTTTGTCAATCTTCACAGCTGATGCATGGTCATTTCCATAATAAAGGAGGGTTCCTTGCTTCACTTCCTGAACTCTCCACCTCTTGTAAAAACACCCCACCATCCCACAACCATTTGGGTTCACCAGTCCCAGCTAGTATCCCTAAGAGAAGAGGTTTACATCTTTGTAGGAAGGGGCATATTAGAGAGGGTGAGAAAGATGCAAAGTCCTGGATTTTGTAACCATATCTTCCCAATTTAAAAAAGGGGTGGGGGGTAAAAGTTTCAACTCATCAATCTTTCCTCTTGAAAAAAGTCATATGGAAGTATTTCATGATGTCAGGAATGCCATCGGCTAAAATAACTGGGTGGTCTCCATAAATCCCTGGGATGCCTACCTTCACATCCATTTCTTCCCTTCCCACCTGAAATTCCTGCATTAATAATAGTGGTTCACTTGAGGTCTTTATGGATCCCCGTCTTGAAGTATTTTGTTGACTTGTTGATGCACAAAATATATGCTCTTGTGAGAGAGCTATCACTATATTGGAGACGGTGACTTGTTTGGAACTAAAACCCCAATCAAATGATGTTGGATCTGATCCCATCTTGGAATTTCCTGACACACCAAGGGACAGTTCAGGCTCTCCTTGAAAGGCTGTCATTGGCCATGTCTCTTTTAGCAAGTCAAGGAAGACTTCATTGTCTGCTCACCTCTCTCTCACTTATGAATTTGGACACAGCAGCAAACTCATTTCCTTCAGGAGGACTTCGTTTACAGCCTGTCCAGTTTCAGCTGATAGCAAACTGGAGACCGCACAGGGACCAACTTTTTTTTTTCAGATCCCCTTGGGGTCCATATTTCATCACCTTCTGAGTTGGTGGCAGAATCAAAACCACTTTCAGACTATAGTCCCATTGCCTGACCAGAGACCTAACTTTTGTCAGGACACTGATGCGAATGATTTGGCTGGGGTGGTCACCTACAGCCCATTGGGATAATACTGAAGGGCTTTTGGTCTTGGGAAGAATTGGAACCACCTAGAAATGTAGGCAGTTTTGTGGCACCTCAAGAGAGCATCAACCAACAAGACATTATTGCATAATGGATGCTACAGAAAACATGTTGATTATTGTATACCTTGGATGTCAGGATGGTACTCATGTCCTTCTCTTTGCTTGGAAGTCTGGAACCTCCTCTGTTGGGCAGTTTCTGACCACTCTGAGTCTCCCACATTCTGGACAAGAGAAATCGGGCAGCCATCCAATCCAGTTGAAAAGTTTTATTTGCATTTCACTGGTAGTTATGATTTGGTTTCTCTTCTTTGCCAACCTTGGTTTCTAGATCATCTACCTTCAGTAGCCAATGACCCTACTTAAATCCCATCTCAGACATGTCTGTGCTGGGGATGATCAAGAAAGACTGCCTGGTTAGGGCTCCATGTTTCTATTTGGTGTTTAAGAAACGAAAAATTGTTCAAACTGTCATTGTCTCGCTCTCAAAGATGTCTTGATATTTTGTCAGCCACCATCTTGAGGTGGATCATTCTAACTTTCAAAAGAACTTGTCAGTCTCTAACTGTGAGAGATCGTTCTTTCATGAGAGTGAGTAGTCATGAGGTTATGGCTATAGCTGCATCTCTGGCCATTTTTAATCATTTTTTTTTTCTGGATATCATAAAAGTCGTCTTCTTTTGGTCTCCAATTTCATTTCATTCTACCATTGATCAATATTGCATCAGAGCAAAGGCATTTACATGTTGGGTCCAGTTGTATTGGCCCAGCAAGTTGTCAAGCCATTTTCCAGTCTGTAGTAGAGCACCGAACTAACAGCAATGGTAAGTTTACTTCGATGGCTTTTAGTCTACAGCTTTCCACAGGGCTGACGAATTCAGCAATGCAAAATAGTTTATTATTTCAAGCTATTTTGAAGTATCACAGCACCTTCCACAATGTTTGCCCTGGCCATACTGTAATTGGGAACTCAGTAAAAATCCTAGGTCCAGAACAAGCCTGGTTTTAGCTGTGGGTTAAGGAATCGATCTACAGCCATGCACACAAACCAGTGCTAAACAGGGCGGGGGGCTGGTACGACCTGCTGCATATCATGGACAATCTGTTAACATCACCTGCCACTCCATCTCAGTCAGTTGAGATTAAATCAGTCTGCTGATGAAGTCCTTTACGTGAGGATGAAAGCTTCAGGTTAGCATTCTCTATGTTGTTTGTGTATGTCATTGAAAAGTTAAAAAAATATTGTCAGATATGAATGATATTCCAGATTATGGAAATAACTTAGGAATCAGGCTGGTATCATGCTGTTGTTTGTTCTAGTTCTCCAATTACAAATTGGAGGAAGGGTTATTTTCTTTGAACTGGGGGCTAGTACCAGGAAAATAGTTAGCAATTCACTGCAGCAAAAAGCAGGGAAGTATTACATAATTAAAATTAG
This sequence comes from Megalonaias nervosa, assembly GCA_016617855.1. Classification (NCBI taxonomy): domain Eukaryota; kingdom Metazoa; phylum Mollusca; class Bivalvia; order Unionida; family Unionidae; genus Megalonaias; species Megalonaias nervosa. The sequence goes on from JAECUM010003742.1 coordinate 85,074, forward strand.
TTTAGCTCATTGGGTCAGGGACATTGGTACAGATGGCTCTAGTGGTAGAGCATCCATCTAGTACAGCTGCCAACCGTCACAATTTTGGCGCGAATTTCACGACTTTTTCAGCGATTCATGGATTCACGCCGCATGCAAAAAAAATCACGAATTCCCCAATTTTCAATTATTTTAAATCTTTAATAATCGATTTCCTATTAAGTGCTAGTCATGATATCGGCAGTTAATGAAACGGTCTAGAATTGCTGGTCGTCACTATAACCGATTGATACAGTTGGCCCGGTAGCAAGCATTTTAGCGTATTTTAATGTATATGTATAAGAGTAATTTTACAAATGCTTTTGAGAGAAGCTGGGGCCAAACCAGAATTTTGCTCTGCGCATGTGCCACCAACACTGATTTGAATTACTGTTTGGCATCAATGTTGAAAATGTCTTCACCACAAAGGAAAAAAGAAATGTGTTGCACAAAAAATCAAGTTTAGTTTGGAATATACCAAAAATTGGCTGTGCATTCAGCCATCAAACACTGATATACATCATGCTTTTTGCACAGTGTGCCACAAATTTTAGCATTGGGAATGGTGGCAGAGATGATGTGAGGAAGCACATTGGTAGCAAAAAGCACATAGAGGTTGGAAAAATTAAGAACTCACAGCAGATTTCAGCTCTGGAATATTTTAAGCCATCGATGGAGGCCCCCAGTTTTCTTGTTTAACACAATCTACCTTTATCGGCTGGATCCCATGCTAAACATTTGTTCCGACAAATATTCCCGGACTCGAAGATCGCTTCACTAATTCGTGTCAAAATTCACTAATTTTAATCCCTATTTTCACTAATTGTGAGCCTGGAGGGTTGGTAGCCATGCATCTAGAGTTAGGCTGGTCCATGTTTTGTATGCACCAGATGGGATGCATACATTCTTTCTTTCGACACTTCAAAGTAATGATTTGATTTTCATTCTTCAGCTTGTATTTCATTAAATTGTCATTCAAGAATATCCTTTTGTTTTCAGTAAAGAAAAATGTTAAAATTCCGTGTCAATCAATTGCAGCAGGAGGATTTGATCTCACTGGGGAAGGTGGTGTTGGCACTGGCTTGTAACAAAGTGTCAGCCATTCATAGAGATAATCTGCAGACATCCATGGAACTGGTGGCTCGAAACTACTCTGCTGATCTGAAAAATCTCATCTTGTAACAATTTTTTTTATATTTTCACTAATTTTTACCTAAAATTTAAAATTTATCTCATCATTTTGTATGCCTTACCACAATAGTTTAAAAATCCTTTTACATGAATTTCACTTGATTGTGTGTAGTATTGATGTGAATTAATTGGTCATAAATATGCTGAGATAATGTGGATTCACAGATATCAGGATGGCAGATGTTTGGTACAAAGACTGCTCATTCTTGATCCACAGTTGAAATATAAGGCATGATACTGCCTTTGTCTAAAAACTGTTGGACATTACTAGTTTGGGAGAATTGGCATTCAGAAATCATATGCATGATCTAAAACACACTGACTTGTATTAACAAACAAAAAGAGCAAGTTCATAAATCTAAATCTCAACACAATTTCATGTAACCACCTGAAAATAACTGCTGCTTTGGACCAAATGGTTGGTTAGCTGATTTTGAGAAATACTTCTGTGCAGTATCTTTTATTCTGGCATATATGAGGTAATGCATATGCTACTAAATAAAGTGGGGTTTTTTCCTTGAAAATATTATAGATTTAAGCAAATGTAGAATGTGGATATATGTGAATTCATTAATTTTCTTTCCAAGACATAAGGTTAAAAATCAAGGGCCGTTGCAAAGAGTTTTGTAGATATATTGTGAACATGTTAACTCCGACATGTAAGAAAATATTTTTGTTGCCAACTTTGGTATGTTGGAATTTGTTAAGAATATTGATGATGGTTTTAATACTTTGCAGTTATAAATAATAAAAGGACAGAAGAAATGATCTTATCTTTGATTCCCAGAAATCCTTTTCATCCAGTTGAGTGCCAGTACCATCAAGGGACTCTTGTTTTAACTTAACTTGTAATTAGTACTATATTGTGCTGATGTGCACATAAAACCCTATGCAGGCTTGCATTGTACACAGAGAAACTTATTTTAATAAAAATAAAATTATGAGTGCATTCCCCTCCTTGTGTCCACTGATTCAATTAAGACACTTTCGATGATGTACTACCTGAGGAAATCTTTAACTTTTCTTTAGCTTGTGTAAAAAAATTTGAGCCAGTATTGTAAGGACTTGAAAGAGTTTACCTTCCTAAAGTTGTTTTGTAATGCTAATTTACATTTTTAATTGTCATCATGTAGCTAGTATTGTGTTTGTCATTAAACCCTAATACATGCATGCATACATAAAATATGCCTTAGAAAACAGCAGAGCACCATTGGTGACAAGTATTGTGATGACATGGTTCAGTGTATATTCACAGCGTTATCTAATTCTTGTAGCTATCTTCTGAGCAACCAGAATCGACCACGCAGTGTAAATGATATTATGCCAATGATTGGTGCTAGGTTCTACACACAGCTTGATACTGCCCAGTTGAGAAGTGATGTCCTGGAGAATGAGTTGTCCAAGGTGAGACGGCATGCATACATAACTGTTGTGTAAAGAGGACCAAAGCTTAAGAAGGTCCCTCCTTGAAGGCACTTTTGTTTGATCTTAATGTAATGGAAAATGTATTTTTATGCCCCCATTGTTTGTAGCAGGTGCATTGTGAGTTGGTCCTGACCATCTGTTGAGTTTTCAAGCTATCCATCCTGACTAGGTTATTAGCAAGATTGCAACAGTCATTGCTAAACTTTTTCACATAGTTGATGATAAATGATGACTTGATATTCATTTTCAAATGACATGTTACATTTTCAAGGTTGACAGTACTTTAATAATGATCACACTCGTCATACCACTTGGATCGGATTAGATTAAGAAATAATTTTGATTTGAAGATTGTCACCAATTAGGCTAATTTGATCTAAATTGCTGGGACATCATATTATTTCAGCTTCTGTTGGAATTATTGTTAGTAACGTAAATGTTATGCATAAGCATGAAATCTGAAATTTTCATCTTTGTTTTTCAGGAGGTGGAAAATGGAAGACTGTTTCGGTTGCTTTCCAAACTTGGTACAATCAGTGAAAGGCCGGAGTAAGTATGATTTAATGGACTGACTTTGGCATAATATTAACTTTCCTCCTGAATTTATAAAAGCATTCCTCTCAAAGGAAATTGTTGGGAGAAAAGAATTTCTTTCAGAACTAGATTTGATTATTTAAGAAAACATGATCAGGTAGTTTGGTAGCATTTTTATTTAAAGTATGAAAAACAAATTACAAGCAGCAGAAATATTAGAGAATATGGCCCATTAAAAAATATTTTGTTAGCAAGTGGCAGTATGTGAATGGTGGGGAATAAGTTTCACTTGTTTCCTGGTGGTGACTACAACAGGCACTTCAGTAATATTGGCGCGATGTTAGTTTTGGAAAGTCGTCAAGCTGCTACATCATTTTTGTTGCTGGCAACTAAAATGTTGTTAAAATATTGCTATATTTCTAAATTTTGTACCAAGATATGCTAGGAGTTCTTGTCTCACCTGCAATAGCTTTTTGTAGTCAGTTTAATCTTCATCTTTGTGGTTAACAATGTTATGATTTTTCATTTATAAGACAAGTCCGACTGCAGACTGTGGAAACAGATGTGCTATGGCAAAATGTACTGACAGATCTAGGTCTGTGCAGTTTGTTAGCAGTAATTAGTAGAACAAAAAAAACAGATCACGATCTGCTGGTACATTATACTACAGCATATCAGATTCTTTATTGTTTGCAGTTGGCCTTGACTTGTAAGCAAATATATGTGGTAAGTTTCTGAAAACAAAGTACCAGATCAGACGCGAGTAGCCACTTTCATGTCATTGGGAAAGTTAATGTCATTGTTATTTCTAAACAGTCACCAAAATGTGAAAGAAATTTACTTGAATAGTTTGTAACTGATCTCTTGGCTTTTATCATTGCTTTAAATTGCTATGGTATGAAGTCAGTTATTCCTTTGATGCAAGATGGATTGGTAGCACAAGAGCAACATGAATGAGATAGTCCTAGATTTGATTTTAGTTTTTTTGTCAAGCTTGGACTGAATTGTTTGCGAAACATACTCTGTAATATTTTAGTCTTGGAATTGTAATGGCACCTTAAGGATTTCTTGTATTGCTGTCATTTTTCTGCAGCATGTCTGCAGAACATGGGATAGTTACCAATCTAGTTGAACTATTCCTTATTTGGAAACTCTTGCAATAACTGGCCAGAAATGTTCATCAGAAATGTGGATATAGAATCAATGCATTGCCAGTAATAATCTTGCATGTGTACACTGTACAGAATTTTTTTCTGGTTGCTCTTCTTTGGCAAGTTTTCTCTAAACATAAACTTTTAACTTATTCCAAATCAGGCTAGTTTTAAGAGATGGATCAGTTTATTTTATAATGATGTAAAATTATGCATTGTGAATGGTTAAAGTTTGAAGTGGTTGAGAATGGTTTTGCTTTTGTCTCTCTTTTTTTTTTAACAGCACTTTTAAACACATTATTGGCTATATCATGCTGAGGAAAAGTGAAAGTAAGTGCCTTTTCCAAGGACACACCAAGCCAGCCAATCTGGGCAGGTTTTGAAACCACGACCCTTGGATTAAGAGTCAGAAGGCCTTACCAGCTGTGCTACCGTGGCTCTCTACATGGTTGAGAAATGAATAAGGATAAAAATGGGAATCCTCTCTCTTACCATTTTAGTGTGTGTGTGAAATCTGGCTCACATGATGCAAAAAAATCCTCTAATTAGGATGCTGTGTCATATCGTACATAGAATTTTTGGCTTTAACCATCAGTATTGAAAAGACACAAATAGCAAAATGGGCATTAAAACTAAATTGTTTTAGGAATCATATTTTCAATACATTAGGAGGAAGTGATGTCTCTTAATTATGAATCCAAAATTAGAAATAGTGGCTTGGTGTTTAAAAAGATCACTTACTCAATCTGGAAAATTATTATCAAAACCTTGGTTCTGTCAAAAATTGATAATCTATTTATTGCACTTCTGAACCCATCATATAGGATTATAAATAAAATTTTAAGTTATTTTCTTTGAAATGAATCAGGAGCTAACATAAAGCAACTTGTTATGAAAGATGATAAAGGTGTAAAAATGGTCATTTTACATAGTCGTATAAATTAATTAATTAGACATTGATAAGAAGATACAGTATTTATTTTCTGGTAAAAATGTTATTTCTTTAGGTAGTCAAGATTTGAAATGCTTATTGTGCCTCTTTTTCGTGTCTTTGGGGCATTTATACATTTGATATTTCCAATGAAAACGATTTATTACACTTTTACTTTTGGCTTGTTTCTGCTGTAAAAATTAAAAAGAAGTGTTCTGTACAGGAAATAGTTAGGGCGTCACTTTAACATGATTTTGCTGATGGATTTGGATTTCATTAGTCTTGTGAATAATTTTTCTTGAATATTTTATACTGTTGGTAATTTAGGATTCTGCTAAAGTACGCAATTAACAATTAAAGTTACAGTGACCTACAATATGCCATATATTGTGGACTTCATTTCATAAATACCACTTTTATTGCCATAGTGTCTAATACTTTTGGATCTAATTTCTTATTTCTTTCTCCACTGACGGAGTATATATGTCCTTATGTATCTACATGTGCTTCCACATGTAGGCCTATTTTATTTGTTCTTTTCATTCTCTCACTTGCCTGCCTTCTCTCTCACACTCCGGGGCCCCGAGTGGCCGAGTGGTCTAAAGCGCTCTCCGTTACGGATCACTGCCATCTCACCTCTGTCTGCGTGGGTTCGAGTCTAGGATTCGGCGAATGTGGATATGTGAGAAAGCTTGCCAGTAGCTTCTGGTGGGTCGGTGGTTCTTTCCGGGGATTTCCCGGTTTCTTCCTCCACCATTAATACTGGCCGCCATGTATAGCCTATCGTGTGCTGAAAAATGGCGTTAAGCCCCACAACAACAACAACAACAACAACAACAACTCTCACACTCCCCATCAGGATGAATAGGTCTTGAAGTGTGTAAAGGCTGTTGATTGTCTAGTATACATTTATGTATTCAGTGAAAAGGCGAAGTCAAGACCCACCCAACTCCACCAAAAACAGGCTTCAGGTATTAACTTTTTACGTGAATCCTGCAAATTGTCAGTGACCTACATGATTTGTTGCTATGTTGTATTCTGTGTCTCACATATAGCATCATATAGCCAAATGGTCTAAAGTGCTTACGTTTACTGATCAGTGCCATCTCAGCTCCATCCACAGGGGTTCAAGTCTCAGGCTCAGCTAGTGTTTGTATGTGAGAAAGCTTTCCAGTAGCTTTCTGTGGGTAGGTGGATCTTCCAGGTGCTTTCCCCCATGTTCTTCCTCCAGCAGTTATACTCGCCTTCATGTATAGCCCATCATTTGCTGAAAAAATGGCATTAAACCCAAACAGCAACACTCAACGACATTCACATTTTTCAGAAAAACTGATAATAAAATTGGTCAGCAGCTAACACATTCAAAACCATATCTGAAAACAATGGAGAAATCAGGTATTGATTAGTACCAATTGCAAACCAAAATTAAAGGACAGTACAAATTTGGGTACATTGTCTGTTACTAAACACACTGCAAACCTGCCAACACATAGAATTTATGTCTGAATGCAACAATTAAAAAATTCTAAGTCAATTACTTACCAGTAATTTCACAGTCGTTAAAATCTGTTGTTAAATGACCTAATGTTCTAAAGTAGAAGTGTGAGGTATTACCAGTTTAGTGCGGTATTGTTTCGGCAGTATGTACCATGGTATTTTAATGAGATTAACAGTGTGTTTTCATTGTTCATGACAAAATAGTTCAAAATCATCTTTTTCAACAAAATGGTTGTATCTGTCAATTTATTGGTGAATATTACAGATATAATTATATATACGATCCTTTAATTACATCTTAGACATGCGTCACATATGCCAATGCAGTGGCTAATGAACTGTTTGAAAAATTGTGAATCTGTTAAGTTTACTTAATCCTTTATTAAGACTGTGAATCATGCTTGAATTTTCAGGAGCACATGTTTTCTTTCAGAACTTTATATAATTTCCCAATTCCACTAAATATTTTCTTATTTGTTGAGTGAGTTTGTTTTATCTTCAGTGCCCCGCTCTGATAAATATCTTGCCTAGGTGTTTGTATCTAGTTTCCCCTCATGTAGCTACAAAATTATAAGCTTCAGTATCAACACTTCTGTTTTTATCATTAGGCTCTCTAATGTTAGCACAATGTCTTTCACAGTATCAGCTATAGTGTACACTAATTCATCTGACATTAGTTACAACTTTTAGATTGCAACTTATACAACAGTTAACATACCCATACCAAATTCACCTACTATAAGGTAAAAGTGTTACGCCCCTGTCCCAGAATATTGAATTGTTGGTCCCTAATATAATTGTGGTATATTGTGGTTCATATCACGGTATGTTCATAAATAATGGCGTGCAAAATTATTTGTGGTACCTGACTCTACTATAAAGTGTCTTGGAATGTTCTGCGTTGTGCTGTGGGACACACACCTCAACAATGTTCACTATATCAGACCACACAAGAAATGTGTTTGCGAAAATAAAAATCACATGAAAACTTTTAATTCATTTGACAAAATTTACAATTTGAAGCATTATGTGTACAATCTGAATTCATAACAATACAACCAAACAGTATATGGGTGAAGTTTAATTATGTGTTTAAAAATAACTTGTCCATATTCAGTATCACTGGGATAACTCTGAGGAAAGAGCGTGTATTTATGTAAGAATGTATTTATTCAAATTTGACTGAGTTTTAGTAAAAGCAGTGTTGAAAATAAGTACCATATACCTGTTTGAATTTTTTGTTTGAATGTTTCTTTTTCTTTCAGCTTCACATAGGATATAATTATATATGTGAATAATACAAATAATGGAAAATTCTGACAGCAGCTGCGAGGAATATGTAGTTTTTATTGCTGTATATATGTATTTATCACCATATTGTAAAATAATGTTAACAAGGTGCCCCAGCCTTGGTATTACTGGATAATGCTTGGCCAGTAGGTATTTCTTTGTCTTATTTAAAAAACGGCACATATTTCCCAAGGAATACTTTTTGGGTTTTTTTTAATCTGTAGATTAGTGCAATGACTGCAAGATGCATTTTGCCATTAATGAAATATGTTTCAGGTTCAACTTGGATCCACAGTGGTCAGAAACAGGGGACCGATACATGATCAAACTGTTTCGAGATTATCTGTTTCATCAAGTGGATGAAACTGGTGCACCGTGGATAGATATGGCTCATGTTGTACAGTGTTTGAACAAGGTAAGGTTGTCATGATGATGATGATGATGATGGTGGTGGTGATGACTAGTAATTTCATATCCGATATCTATTATACATATTTATAATTAAAGATTTATCATGTTTTTTTAACAACTTCTCGTGTTATTTTCATAAGAGGATTACAAATAAAAGTATGAAATGTTGACCAAGGTATGGACATCCATATACAGACTGTATGTAGTAGTGTTTTATGGACCCTACTACAAAAGTAGCTATGTAGTGCCAACAGAAGTGTAAGTTCAAAAAGTGTAAAACTGGATTGCACAAAAACTGAGGAAGATGAAGACTTCCAATTAAGAAATAATAATTATAATTAAGAACAAGATAAAATACTTAATATGAGGATGTTATTCTCACACTTTTGTCGCATTCACATTGATGTTTATTGATACCAAATTTCTTACTTATTGAGAGATAAAAATAGTTCATTTATTAGCCAGAAAGACAAAAATTTTCCATTAGAATGAAGTCAAAGCTACCTTTCTTTGATCCAAAGTCAGTTCTAATTTAATAAAATTTCAATCATATTGCTTAATGTCAAATTTTGATGCACGCTGCATGTAGAAAAAATAATTTGAACAGTTACTTATTCAATTAGATCGCATACATGTGATAGTTTAGTTGACTTGTACATTGGAAAAGGGATGCAAGGAATCTTAACCGATTCGGATGATAATTCCATGACTATCAGACATGGTTTGTTGAAGTTCAAAAGTTCCCAGAAGATAAAGTAAGATTTTGCACCTAATGCCTTGGAATTTATATTTTTTCCAGTATGTACTGGCAAACATTTATTGTTGATTGGTTGATTGTTTGGGTTAATGGTGCTCAAAATATTATTAGCTACATGATTTTGAGTAAATGGATGATCACAAATGAAGTGTGATCATTATCATTATTTTAATAATTTTTTAAAAAAAACATTCCAAGACTGACGACTGACATTTTTAGCAATTTGATGTGGATTGTAAATATGGAATTTTTTTAAAGTATCATGCATAGTAAAGAAACAACCACTAGTGTTTTATACACTGCTACCTAGACTTGTCTCTTATACACTGATACGTAGACATGTCTCGTATGTTCTGCTACCTAGACTTAACTCTCATGAACTGGTACCTGGACTTATTTCTTATGCAGTGGTACCTAGACTTATCTTTTGTAGACTGTTACCTTGACTTGTGTTTTGAATGTACTGGTACCTAGAAATATCTCTTATACACTGATACCTAGACATGTCTCGTATGCGCTGCTACCTAGACTTAACTCTCATGAACTGGTACCTAGACTTATATTTTGTAGACCGTTACCTTGACTTGTGTTTTGAATGTACTGGTACCTAGAAATATCTCTTATACACTGATACCTAGACATGTCTCGTATGTGCTGCTACCTAGACTTAACTCTCATGAACTGGTACCTAGACTTATTTTTTGTAGACCGTTACCTTGACTTGTGTTTTGAATGTACTGGTACCTAGAAATATCTCTTATGCACTGATACCTGGACTTATTTCTTATGCAGTGGTACCTAGACTTGTTTCTTATGCACTGGTACCTGGACTTATTTCTTATGCACTGATACCTCAATTTGTTTGATATGCACTGGTACCTGGACTTATTTCTTATGCAGTGCAATCTCTACCTGGGCATATCTCGTATACACTGGTGCATGGACTTATCTCTTATGCACTGGTACCTGGAATTATCTCTTATTCACTGGTGCCTATGCTTTTCTCTTATGCACTGCTATCTCGACGTTTCTCTTATCACTGGTATCTGGAATTATCTCTTATTCACTGGCACCTAGACTTATTTCTTATGCACTGGTACCTGGACTTATCTCTTATTCACTGGTACATCAAATGATCTCTTATTCACTGCTATCTAGACTTGTTTCTTATGCACAGGTGCCTAGACTTGTCTCTTATTCACTGCTATCTCGACTTATCTCCTACGATACCTGGAATTATCTCTTATTCACTGGTGTCTAGACATGTCTCTATTGCAGTGGTACCTAGACTTGTCTCTTGTGCACTGCTGCCTCAACTTATCTCTTATGCACTGTTACCTGGACTTAATTCTCATGCACTGCTTCATGTACTCTTGTTACCTAGACTGGTCTTGTTGCTTGCTTCAGGCATCATGGAACAAGCGGCAACTGGTTCAAGGGGCACATGAAAACCCAGTAGTTTCAAACAATTCATTGTTGCTAAATCATATACTACAAACCAGCTTTGACCAACCATTCTTTATTATAGGTCAATGTAATACCTTGTTTTGTTTTGTTTTTGTTTATTAGTTGGATGCAGGTGTTCCTGAAAAGATCAGTCTGATGTCAAGAGATGAACAGAATGTTCTGGTAGTATCTTATGCTGAACTGAAGCAGAGTTTTGAGACTGCTTTCAGTGAAATATTGAGTAACGGCCATCATAGTGGATTGAACTAAATTTGGAGTGATTATTCAGAGATTGAGTTACTTATTCTGAGGTGGAATTTTCTCTTTTTTTCCTCAAATATCATTGTTTGATAACTGCTTTTTGGTCCAGTATACAGGAAATATTTTAAGAATGAGTAGGGTGGAGTTGATGTGATGTGAATTGGAAAAACATGACAGTTAACCTATCTATCAGAAAGAAGCTCCATCTTGTGGAAGAAGCTTGAATATGAAAATGCCAAAAAATTACTATGTAGCATATGTCCATTTCAAATGAAAAGGACTTCCTTAAGATCCTTTCAGTAGTAAAATCATTGGCTGTATTGTCAGTAAACTGCCACTTGATAAAGTGTTTTATTTTTAACTTGCCTTACTGTATGACCTATGAGGTTAAGGCGAGCTTAAGGTGTAGCCATGTGTCCATTGTCTGACATTTGTCCAGCAACATTTGTTTGTTACCCAACTGGAGGCCATGTTTCTGATCCGATTTTGACAATGTTGTTGGGAATCTAGGTTCATATTATCGTTATATTGGATAATTTTGAATATGAGTGAGAGCTATATGTATTAATGAGGTTATCTTGTTTCTGATTGGCTGAGTGTCTCCACTCAAGAGACCATGATTCTAATAATGATTTTAGTTAACATCAGGATCTTGGACATGAGTGATAACCATGCATATTAATGAGGTTATCTTGTGTCTGATTGGTTGAGCTTGTTTCCACTCTGGTGTCTGTATATCTGAGCTGTTTAAACTTGGAACATGATGTCATAAAGATCTCAGATCAGGTTGATAATGAGTGATATCCATGCATATTAATGAGGTTCTCATGAATTGGATTGGCTGAGCTTGTCGCCACTATGGAGTCCATGTTTCTGATCTGATTCTGATAAAACTTGGAATATATATTTATATCATTAGGTTCTTACAAATTTGATAATGAACAACACATAATACTGACTTGATATTGCACACTGTTTAGCTGAATTGGAAGCCATATTTCTGATCTGATTTTGATTAAAAAAGTTACGAATAAAGGCTTGTATCATCAGGCTCTTCGATGAGTTTGATATTGATTGAGATCTATGCATATTAATAAATAAAGTGATCTTGCATCAGATTAGCTGATCTGGAGGAATTAAATAGTAATTTATAACTAAAGAGAATGAAGAGAGAAGAAATGTTAGAGAAAAGGCACAATTATTGGCTAACATAAACTATGGGCAATGTTGCCATCAAGAATCATTATTTCATTTCCAAATAATTGATATTTGCAAGTAATTGCTTTTTTATTAATAGTATTGATTTCGCCCCAATAAGAACATAGTAAATGTAGAAATCATGTTTATATTTATAATTTATTTGCAGAAAGGTATTTCTAAAAAGTGTCATTTTTTAAATTTTAAACATTGGGAAGCTAGTTTGAGATACTTGGTATAATAGAGTTTGACATTTGCTAGTATTACCATGTTAAATTGCCTAAAACATGTCGTTTACATGTTATCACATATTTTGGGCATTATTTTATGGCATTTCATATATTCATTTTTGTTGCTCACAATATTTGAAATTTAAATTTAGACTTTATAGACTCAAAATTCATGCTTCATCTTTAAACTTGAAACTTTTAAAGATCATTTTTTATGGGGAAGAAGGTGTGTATTTTAATTAAGCTTTTATCATTGGAAAGAATTTTGAGATGACTATATAGGTAAAATGAAGATGATGTAAAGTTTGGGCATTGTTTGCATGGGGTGTGTTTTTGCAATTTATGCGAGCCTGATTAGTGTAATGGTCAGTGGATTAGCTATGCAAGCTAGGTGAGTGATATCAGGCTCACTTGGTCCACTTGTTTAAAAATAAATTCAAGAGGAAAGCTGTATGTCATGATAGCATGACATGGACTTGTCCCGATCTCTCATGGATTGACAGAAAGGCAGCTTAAAATATTATTCTGAGACATGGTCAATCACAAAATATCTCATTTTTATAGAATAATTCGTATCTGAGGCTGCTGTTCATGAAGGTTTGGCCTTTCCATGGGATATATATATATATATAAATATATATATTTTTAACGATGTTCATGTACATTAATATTATTTATTTGGGGACTATTTTTCCCTTGCACATTTTTATCATCTCTGATCTTCAATTTCAAATGTATTTAATGCTTTGAGGGGTACTCTGAATGGAAAAAGACAAACTTGTAGGGCTTTGTTAATAAATATGAATATTGTACATGAGAGATTCTAATAAATGAGAGAGAGAGAGAGAGAGAGAGAGAGAGAGAGAGAGGTTTGCCATGTAAAGGAAGAGGAGTTGTGACATGAAAGATACCTATTTCTGCATGACATTTTGTTGCTGGTTAATTTGTAAAAAAATATTTGATAATATGCCATTTTTTTAAAATATAAAAATCATGACATACAATTCCTCAGGAATGAATGTCACCAAAGAGAGGGTACACAATGCCAAGACATTATGTCTGTATTTTCGTCACATTATCTATTGCATTTCCTGTATGTTTAATTGTTAAAAGGTAGTGTGTTAAAGTAGATGTCTTAAATATGTTGTGTTTAACATATCCCTGCATTGAGATGTTGGAGCACTTTAGTAATTGTCATTTTTGTCCATCTTTTACTCTGTCAATGCGTATGTCCATCCATTCCTACGTGTAAATACGATATACTCGCTTACAAGTTTGGTCCACTTGCAGACAGTATAGACCCAGATCTGCCATCACATAATACACTGGAAGATCAGAGGTTATGTTGTTTGTTCTGCTAATTACTTCTTACAAGTTGCATAGACCCATATCTGCTTGCGTACTATGCAATGGCAGATATTGCTCTGTGCAGTTTCCAGAAGGATTTGACTTCTATGTGACTGTATATGGTACCAAAGCTCTGCAACCCTTAAATTAATGAGAATGCTGTTTGGTAGGTGAAACGCCTTTGACACCTAGATGTGTCATTTAAAGGTTTGTTGACATGTTTTGATGAAGTTACTGTTTGTTTCTTTCTTTCAATTAATTTTACATCTTCGCTATAAGCAGATCCTTTTGACCAGTATAGTTCAGTTTTGGCCCTTGACAGTTAACTTCATATTGTCACATGGGATGCTGCTTGTACCAAGCACAGTTCAGGAACTATTCAATACATTCTGATGTGGGACCTGGGTGTTTGAGTTATCTAAGGCACTCGCCAATAAAGATCACTGATGTCCTACACCTGTTCGCATCAGTTCAGGTCTCGGGCTCAGCCAACATGGATATGTAAGAAAGCTTGCCATTAGCTTCCATGGGGCAGTAGTTCTTCCCAGGGTTTTCCTGTAAAAGATATACTGGCCATCATGTATAGCCTATCATGTGCTGAATAAATGGCTTTATCCCATGGCAAGAATATAATCTCGTGCACTTTGGTATGAACACTTTCTTGTTAATCTAGATGTGCCTTTATGGGTTTTATCATATCCACTTAATTTTGGAGAGAGTTATAGCCCTTGACAGTTTAATTATCTTGACAAGGATTATTGTTGCAATTTGCACAGCTCAAGAACCATTCTGCATATTCTGATGTAATTTGGTATGAACATTGTCTCATAGACCTAGAGTACCTTTTATTGATGTTTCGCTCACTAGGTCAAAAGATCTATAGCATCTTTCCATGAAGAAATTTTAGTTTTGTACATATGATCGTCATCCACTGTTACTAAAGATAGAAAAGCTTGAAAAGAAGAAAAAAAATACGAAACAATTTGACCAAATTTGACCGAAAGCATACTGGGATGAAAGGATTTCATATTTGTACAGATGTTGCTGATCTACTATCAAATGTGGCCACCATTGCTAAAAATAGAAAAACCCTTGTCAAAAAATGCTTAGCAGCATTTGACCAAATTTGACTGCCGGCACCCTGGCATCAAGGGTGTTCATATTTTTCACAAATTGATGAAGATTTATCATTAAACATGGCTGATCTACAAAATGTAAACTTTTTTTAATGGATTATTTGTTTTCAAAAAATCTCTTAAAAGAATTAGACCCAGTTTGAAAGAAAGGGCATCCGGACATTAAGGGCTTGCAACCTTGTGCAAATGATGTTAATTTACCATCAAATATGGCCACTGTTAGTAAAAATTAATCGCCCACAAATGTCTTTTTGTATAAAGAATTTGACCTAACTTGACAGAAGACAACCTGGTACAAAAACCTTTCAACATTGGACAAATTATGCGGATGTGCCATCAGATATGGATGGAAATTAGTGGATTCCATTGTTTTCATAAAATGTGCAATCAACAGCATTGAAATAAATTTCTTCACAAAACATCCAGCTGACCTTGAGTATTTGGCTATTTGATTTTGCATTTGGCTACAAGGTAAATGTTAGCTTTTGAGCAACCGCCAGCCCGTATGAGCCACCTATTGCCCTTGACTTCACACATTTGCATGTGATGTCACTTTTAACTAGCATAGCGTAAGCACCATTCAATGTATTCAAATGAAATTTGGTATGAACGTTGTCTCGTACATTTACAGGTACCTTTTATGGGCTTAGTCTCATGTACTCCATTTTGGACAAAGTCACACACATATTCTTGTTTTCATGAGGAAACTTGGATTATACATCTCAAGAATAATTAATTATATTCCAATAACATTGACTTTTAGACCCAGCCATGTGTTTTGTGGGTTTTGTCTTGTCTGCACCATTTTGGACAGAGTTATGTGAATGGTGGTTGTAATCAAGAATGCTTAAGAACCATTTGAACTGAGTTAAGAATATTGTTGATCACCTTAATTTCATATCTTTGAATGGGATATTGCTTATACTGATCATATTTTGAAGGGGCTGCATTTCAAGCATTCCACATCATTAATAGGAGTCATGGTCCCAGAATTCTTATTTTCTCGTAACTTTGGTTTCCAATCCCAAGTTAATAATTTTTGGACCAAAGGACCAAATTGTAGTGTTGAGGTTCATTTTTGTGATAAACCCATCGCTAATAACAAGACACACATCGCAAATAATGATAGAACCATTGTTACTAATATTACACCCATGACTAAGAGCTATAGTTGAATCAGTGGTACCTTGAAGATAATGTATTTCAGTTTTATTCTTCTACCATCATGTGAAGTAGAAATTTTAGATTTGATGATACTTGGTTTTAATAAAGTTTGGTATGGTTTCCTTGTCCATTTTGCATGACTAGATACAGTGCAGTCTTTTGAAGAGATAACTGTAAACTGGCCAGTGTTTCGTCATTTGTGCATCAGGGAAATCGCAAATCTTTAATTTGACCCCCAGTTTTGACACCATGGTTGTTTTGTTTTTTTTTACTCGTACTGAACCCCAATTCTGACACCATGGAGACTGTTGACTCAATCTTATACCCCTAGGGGATACACTGTGTAAACCTTGAATACCATCAGTAGATATTTTAACATATAAAATAAGGAAATGAGTGGAATGCAATAAAAATATAACTATAGCACAAAATCACAATTATATTAAATATTGACTTTGTTTTGAGACAATATCCACAGATATAACTATTTTAAAATACAATAGAACATTGCTTATCCAGAAGTTAACACATATTTTGCATCCCACAAACAATGTGAATAAGTCACATCCAGCATTATTTGCTTGTGAACAGTTTGCCCTTTTTTCCATCATGAAAATATATCTCATATGGAACAGTCTTGGATGGGTCTTGTGAATATAGAAATTAAACATAACATTTCGGTTAAATATTGATTTGGGAGGAACTGCATAGTGAAGTCTCAGGATCAGAATTAAGATTTTATTGCAAAGGATTGTACTTTATTACAACCACCCCAAGCTGTCAGTGCACACCCCACCCCACCCCAATTGAGCAAATCCCCATATCTTGATCATTATGGGGAACAGAAATACATAAAATGTCTTCTTGACAGCTCAACCATGGTGCAACATTGATGAAGCTAGTAGTATTTTTTAGGGTAGTCATTTCATGCATACAGGAATAAACTTAAAAGATGCAACAGAGCAAAGAAAACACACAGAAAAACAAAATAATTCCAGTTTGACCTAAAAATGCATTCTTCAATACTTTTAAATTAATCGACATTTGTTCAGTTCACATGTAGGTTACTTTTCATGTCTGATCCTTTTTACAACACTTATTTATTGTGTGTAATCGCTTACAGTTTGAGTCTAAGTATAAACATGATGGACCTTGATCTGCTGTTGCATAATGCACTGGCAGATCAGTGTCTCTGTTGTTTGTTCTACTGTATAGTTCTGACAGACTGAATAGACCCAGATCTGTTCGTGCATTATTTGAGTGCAGCTCTGGGTGATTGCATTTGGATCCAGCTTGAAAACATACATATATGGTACCCCAGGCAAAACAGGTTTCACCAGTGATGTTGAGTTACTGGATTTTTTTAAATGTACATTGCTTCTTCATACATTTCAACATGACTTTTGTGTCTACCATGCAAATCATACATAATGGTGCATTGTTTTCCTTGGGAAATGCTATACTTTAATTTGTACATCACAGTTTGTGCAATAATTTCTTTCCATTTCTCTTCACTTTGGTATGCTTGATGGTGTCACTAAAACTATGGTTGGCAAGTTTTTTCTACTTTGATTACCAGTAATGGATATTTGATGTGTAAGATATAAATACAGACAATCTATGTATAGCAGTCACTTGGGAGATTGGCAAATTGAGAAATCTGACCAGAATAGAAATGTATATATCTAATTGTGCTCATTATTTGATCCAAACCAATGAAGTAAAATCCCTGAAGTCTCCAAAATTAAGATACAGGGATTTATGCCAACCTGACCATAATGTACAGAAACTATATGTATTCTGGGTTATTTTTGATGACCACAGTGTACATTGAGCAAGTGACCATTATATACAGGACATTGAGACAGCAAAAATTGCTAGGACAGGATGATTCAAGCCATTATGAGCATTTGACTCCTGTTGCAAGGCAACAGCTAATACAGATATGTATGCATGTGTGTGTGAGGGAGAAATTTTATTTCATTTCCTTTTAACTGTGTGTTCATATGATGAAACTAAATGGGGCATCTCACATGTATGCACTCTATCACTGAATGTAGTAATGAATCAGATATTTTGCCATTTCCAAGAGGTTTAGGATCATCAGTGCCATATCCAGATTGATCAGTTACTTTTCTTGAATAAAAATACAAAAATCGCCAGTTATATGCATATATATTGGCTGAGAAAGTACAGCCACAGAGTCGACATACGTCGGCGGTCACAAAACTTTTTGAATCCCAACCCATCAAGGATAGTTAATTCCAACCCACTTCTTTTCTATATTCTTGAACCTATTTTGTGTGTGTAGGATTGAGATTAGTGAATTGTGAAAAAATTTAAAAAAAATTATTTTCTACTAAGGGCTGTTTCATTTAAACACACTTGGTACCCAGGGAAGGCAGTTTTTAAAAAATACATGCCAGGGTTCACAGAGTTCATATTAAAATGATAAGAAAATTCTCAACGGCATCTGTGGGTGAGTACCCCACTTTAAAAGTGCCTTCCCTGGGTCCCCTGTATGTTTCAGTGGAACAGTCCTAAGTCGTTAGCTCATAATTTTTCCATCACTATTTTGAGCAACAGGGTCATTTTTGGTCACTAGCACATTCACTTTCATTTCTGATTGAAATAAATTTTTATATTTTGGAATTCATTGTGTGGTTTGCAATTATGTTCTGATAGTGTCAAAACTGTCAAGCCTGAACTCTAGCCAAACATTATGAAATATGTGATTCCCAGTAATTAACTTATTTACTAGCTCGGACTCACTGCCAATGAAGAATCTTTTCCAGGTAGGGATGTTAAAAATAGATAGGCATCATTATTTTGTACTAAAGGAGGACATGATCCTCACAGCAGCTCAGTAAAATACGACACGATTTTAAATTGAATACAGTAGCACTCACTCAGGACAAAAATGTTTGGAATACAGTCAGAAAAACAAAGGGTTGGTTTTTATGACAATTAAAAGGATTGATTTAGGTTTGTTCCAGTTTTATCAGATAAGAGATAATTGCATGTAATATTGCATACTTCAGGGATTAATGTTCTTTTACTTGGCACTTTGTAGGTAAGCTATTAAAAAGTTAATTTAAAAAAAAGGTTTTTGTTCCATTTTTCTTTAAAATTGCAGTTTGTGACGTTTGCATGAGTAGAATAATGTCTGCTAGATCAGGCTATGTTTGAGGTTATATTCCTGTTCTTAGAATGTCTTGGCATTATGTCTACCAGAGTCATTCATTCAGTTGCAATATTTTTAAAGATCTGTACATTATGTACACTGAAGTACACGTTGAAAGATTATTTTTATGAATTGTGAAAAATGAAATGATATAAAAACTTGTGAAAAAATCAAATAAAGGATGAAAAATTTATGGAATCGTTATATTATTATTTATTCCTGGTGTAAAGGTTCATCTCTTATCTGTAACAGAGTAGTGACAAGGCCTCAGTGGTAAGTGTGCTGGACTAAAAATCAGTGGGTCACAGGTTTGAATCCTGCCCAGATCCAGTTGGGTCAGGCCCAGAAAAAGTATTTATGATATCATAACAATGTGGAAAAAAAATAGAACAGGAAGACTAATAATAAATTTTAGCTCTACTGGTCATAGACTTGAAGAGCTTGTGGGTTAATCAGTTGTTCAATGCAAGTCCATCTGTTAGCAGAGGTTATCACTACTACTCCTAAGCTACTTGGAGAATTGCGATGAAATTTTACACACACATTAATCACATGGTTTAATTGGTACTAGATGAAAAATGCTGCTTCTCAGAAGTCCAGTAGGACTGTCAGGGCAGCCATCTTGATAATCTTATCTCTACCCCTCATGAATGAATGGTCATATCAGCATGGGGTTTTCATTAAGTTTTCTTTTGATGTTTAGTTTGTCCTAAACGAAAATGATGCTGATTTGGTCACCACAGCAACCATCTTGAAGATCATTTATTGCTACTCCTGATGAATGGACAATCTTATCAGCATGAGATTTTCAGCAGAAGACTTCTTGTATCTAGTAGGTCATGTATAAAATTTGTGCTGATATCCAATATGGCTGTCACAGCAGACATCTTGAAAATCTTATTGCTGCTCCTCATAGATGGAATGGCATATCAACAATGGGATTTGACCAGAATACTTCTACTTGGTCATGTCAGCAAAATTGACAATCTTGTTATTGCTACTCCTAATTGGAAAGTCAAATCGACATCGGGTTTTCACATAATACTAATTACGGTATCGAGTTTGTCTGAATGAAAATGTTGCCAATCTGATATTAAGCATGGCTGCCACAAAAAGCATGTCGAAAATCTTTACTAATTCTCTTGAATGGAAAGTCTTATTAACTTGGGGTTTTCACCAAAAATCTTCATATGGTGTTGAGTTAGTCTTAAACTGGTGATGATCTTACAGCCAATATGGCTGTCATAGTAGCTAAGTTGAAAAGCCTTTTTGCTCAAGAACTTGGGCATTGACAAGAACAAAATGGTCTTGGATTTGTGGAAATTTTTTTCAGACAGTAAACTCCAGTCTCTTAAGTGACTGTTACTATTACCTTTTTTATCCAGCTCATGTTCGTTGATGTACAGTTGCCAATCAAAAGTTACTAACTGAAATGGGACACATTACTGATTTTTATATTTTTGTGTACATGATAAAATGTTATAGAGTTGGGGTCATTAAAACATGGTAGGTCACATTGCAAGATACTCTATCATGTGCTGATTTGCCATTGAGCACTAGTCAATCACTCACTCAAACATTCAGTCATGATCTGTTTTAAAAAATGCACCAAGGAAATTTTATTTGTTCTCCAGTCTTAAAAAAGCTCAATTATCAGTGTGCCACGATGTTTTTCAGTGGAAACAGAAACTGTCTGTTCTAGATACCATGCCATAATCACTCATTCATAACTCAAGGTCATCAGTGGAGATCATTATTTGTGATCAAGACAATGGGCAAATAAGCAGATGCTTACAGAATGCCCACTTCAAATACATCTGACACTCGGTTTAGAGAATATGACAAACTTTAGTCATGCAGTTAAGGTTTAGAAATCTTTCCAACAGTCACATTTTCAACGGTGGTGGCGGCAAGTTTCCTAAGGGTTTGGTTGAACTCTGAGGTCAAGGTCACAGAAAATAGGCATTAAGGTTTTAAATTTTTCTTTTGCATTTATTTCCTTCCCTTTGAAGGCTTTTTTTTTCATACTTCGAATTAATTTGCTACAAACTTCTTGCTTGCCCTATGACTTTCGAATTAATTGTGCTACAAACCTCTTGCTTGCCCTATGATCTTTGGAGCCAAGGTCACAGTCATCCAACATTGATGAATTTTCCTCATGCTTGGGATGAACTGCAATGAAGCTAAGACAATTCATTCTGTAACTCTTACCCCTTTGATCAAAGTCAGTCATAAAAACTTTGCATTGAAGTTTTAAATTTGTTTCATTTACCAAACCATTTCCCAAACCACTTACTGGATTTTGTTCATACATTGGATGAATCGCTATAAAGCTAAACCAATTAATTCTACAACATGCTGGCTTGACCCTTTTATTATGCTTGGGGTCAAGGTCACAGTCATAAAATTTGCAGTAAGGATTTGGTTAGAGTTTTTGAATAGCTTACAATTGACCTATTGCCACTTGTTAATCATGCTGATCCATTAACCAATCAGACACACCTCAAGGCATTGCTTTCGTTCGACATTTTCCTCCGACAAGCTGCCTGTGGCAATAATGAATTGATTATGACAAGTATTTACAAATTTTGCAATGATTTGTTTATTTCTCAATCAATAAGGGTGAAAAGGAGTGGGAGTCTTGTAATTCTTACAGTCAATATCCAGATCATCTAAATAGAGGAATTCGATTTATTCCTTTCCCGAAACATAGACAAAACTTCGATGGATAACGACTATTTTGTGGTCGCATGTATAATCAGCTGAATACGGAAATAACTGATGACAATAACGTTTCTTTTTTTTTAAAGTATGTAGAAAAGCATGTCCTGTTGATGGTTTGAAGAAAAAAAAAAAGAAACTGAAATTGAAAATATATGCATATATAAACATTTCTAGAATATGAGTGGAGAACCACCTAAATTTTGGGCTTTGATGTATATTATTTTCTTCTATAGGAAGTAGTGAACCCCAGACTGCATAATTAAAAGTTTGAAAATTTAGACTTTTAATGTTGGCTTGTCTTAAAAATAATGATTTATAGTCTTGATCTTTCAGATATTTTAGTGGCTCATTACTTTCTCATTGGGCTGAAGGAGGGGTGGGGATAAAAAATGTAATCATAAAGAAATACAAAAACAATGGTTTCAGATAATTATTGTCTGATATATTAAGCATGCATTTACATGTTCCATCAACAGACATCATTGATCAAAATTCCATCTGATGAACAGTAGAACTTTAAAATTATTATGGACAACAGTATACTTCTAAACAGTAATTATTTAGGATTTTGTTATTTTTAATTCTTTTACTTCCAAAGCAGCTTAAATATAAGCCAGATAAGATTAATAAGGATAAGATTATGTACTAAATACATTATCATTTTTGGGAGCAAATTTCCTTTTACATTAATAATTTCTCTGACAAATTTAAAATTGATTTTATTACTTACTGGAATAAAACACTTAGGTTATTTCTCTATGACAGGCCAGGCTCTAGGACAAGGCAAACGCCTTGGGCCCCGAGCTTCTCTGCAATGCAGTTTTTGCTTGGGGCCCCGCACTGATCGCTTGCTGCCTTGGGCCCCCGCACATCCTAGGGCGGGGCCTGCTATACGAACTTGAACTACAAATATAAATATTGTCTACTGCAGTATAATTTATACAAATTTTACATTTTTAGGAATACAAATCATTTTTAATAAATCTATCGCTTAAACTGAAACATATTTCCTTGCCCAGTACTGCTTGTTTGTCAGAAGGTTAACAGGTCACGTGATTCAGTAGGCAGTGCGATCTATCATCTTGCGTAAGGTCAATTTTTAAACCCCTTGAT
Organism: Megalonaias nervosa; assembly: GCA_016617855.1. NCBI lineage: Eukaryota > Metazoa > Mollusca > Bivalvia > Unionida > Unionidae > Megalonaias > Megalonaias nervosa. Next base: position 108,081 of record JAECUM010003742.1, read on the forward strand.
TGACTTTCCTCGTACCAGCAATTAACCAGTATGAAGCTAAACACAATGAATTCTGCAAAATGATGTCTTTCTCCTTTCAGTTTGAAATCGAGGTCACAGAAAAAAAATTCGGCTTAAGGTTTTGCATAATGATTTTTCATTTACATATATTTACTAAACCCCTGTATAGTTCATTTTCACACATAATTGTTCAACCATTTGACCTTGAGATTGAGGTAAGAGATAATAGCATAAAGATTTTGGTTAAAGCTTTTTAATTTCATTATATTTCACACATCCCCTGCAGAATATGTAGACTTCCTACTCTGCACCCTCCTGCTACCTTGACGTGAGAATAACTGACGATCCAGTGAAAACATGGCTGCATCATTCCTGAGGTTAAGTAGCTATGCAGAGAGCACCATATACATTGAGAGCGCCTGTCTCGATGTCTTGGCAGCAACCTCATAACAGGCTTCTGGAGACTAAGCTTCCACCTTCAACTGATTGAAGGAGGCAGCCTAAAAAGTCTGCATGCGGTGCTAAGGTAACTACTAATCTGCACTCCAGTTTCAACACCTAGAGATATACAATGGATGCACCAAATCCAATGTGTGAAAAGCGGGCAAATTGAACCCATTGCTGAGTAAGTAACAGTACTTTTGGGGGTAAGGCATGACTATTTGGTCTTATCTCACTCTGTGATAAGGTGACTTTCTGACCGTTGATTTGTTGCCATGTCTCCGCTCACAGGAGGAGCCATGACTAGCTCCTTGATCCTCTCGATGGAGAAATGGATTGGCTATTCCCTCTTGACGGTGAGTAGCAGTCACTCTCCTCTTCCTGCATATGGTGAGAAAAATCAAGGGCATGCCACCAATTCAGGGAGACATGGCAAAATCATCATTGGTGGTATGGTCAGAAAAAAGAGAAAGTGGCATTTCTTCATGGCCCTAAGGGTCCGGTAACCATCTACCAAGTCCAAAACCTCGTCAGGCCACAAACAACAATAAGCAACAAATGGAGAAACAATTGTTTATACACATGCCGTACACACGAGAGTTGTTGTGTGTCCAAAGCTTCCTTTTTATGCTCACAATTGCCACTTTTTTAAAGGTTTTGGATATGTCTTTCATTTACATATATTTCCTAAACACCTTGATACATTCTCATCGTACTTGGCAGAAATCAGTATACTCGCTTGTCCCTTTTTATACTGATGTTATGATCATAGTCAAATAATATTTGCGTTAAGCTTTTGGTTAAAGTTTTAAATTTACTTCATTTCCTATACACCTTGATTGATATTCTTCACACTTGTGAAGTTGAGCTCTCACTCCTCCATTAACGGAATATGGTATGAAATATTGTTGGCAAAAATAACAGCAGCTGAATAGCACACTTAAAGAAATCTGATAAAATCATCATGACCTTGCCAGAAATCTCAAATACACTGGCCGAAAAAATCTCGACTCATCACAATAGAATTATTCTGAAAACTTAATCGCCAAACACCTGAAAGAAATGTCTGCTGACTTTTTTGGACCAGTCCATGACACTTTCGCAGGACCAGATAATAGCCAGTATCAACAGTTACCTCATACAGCCCTCACTACACTACTGAACATTTTCAATCAAATTTAGGAAACTGGCATTGTCCCATCGTCTTGGCAAGTAGCAACAGCGACACCAGTGCCTAAACGTAGAAAAAAAACCCTTCCAATTACCATATCACTAACAATCTGCATGTGCAAAACTATGGGACGGATGATAAATGCTATACTCATTTGCTTAACCAATTGCTATCAGACCATCATTTGGGTTCATATGTCAAAGAAGCACGATGTTCCATTTCGTCTTATTTGAAGCATTTATTAGAGAAAATGTCATAGAGCATATAATTGCTGTTTTTTTTTTTTTTTATTAACCCAGAAAAAGCTTATAACTCTACATGGAAGTATGGCGTAATAAATGACCCATTCAACCTAGGTCAAAGAGACGATCTACCTAACTTTCCAAGTTAAAACAGTTGCCACCCTTTCTAAAAGCTATCCTTTGGACATGGATGTACTTCAGGGCAGCATATTGTCGGTCACCCTTATCAAACATTAACAGCATAGTGAAATACCTTAATCCAGGAATTTGCTGTTATAAGTCAACAACTCTTTATTTGCTAGAGATATAAAATAAGTATTCACGCCATTAAATTTCAACTACTGATAAATTTACATAGAAGGACAGAAGAAAACGGGTTCAAATTCTTGAAATCTGAGACTAGATTCACTTCTGACAATTACATTGAATTCACGATAACCCAAAACATCTTATCTATGTCATAATTCCTGTCAGAGAGGAGACCAAATTTTATAGGACTTATTTTCGAACTCGTAATAAGCCATGATAGGTTCACTTGCCCCTTTACTTTTCAGATTAAGGTAAAATTCATAGAAAATTTGCATTCAAATTAACAGGTCTTTTTTTTCTTTTACTTTCCCAAACTCCGTGATACACTATGTTCATAAATTTTTACTTTAGGTCCAAGGTTTCGTTCATATATAATTTGTAATAGAGGTTTGATTAAAGGTTTTGATTTGCATATATCTCCTATAGTTCTGGATATTTCTCATCATACTTGACAAGATCATAACCATTGAAATTTTGCACTTAGGTTTTGGTTACCTTTCTTTTTCATTTGCATGTATTTCCTAAAACCATTTTTAGAATTTCATAATACATGGGATAAAACAAAGTCAAGAGAATTCATTCAACAAAACTGCAGGATCATCCCTTTTACTGTATGGTATTGGTGACAATCATGGAAAAATTCGCGTTAAGGTTGTCGTTAAAGGTTTTTTATTTGCTTATATTTCCTAAAGCCTGCGATGGATTCTCTTCATAGTTGTTTTTAATCAATATGAACCTACGTCAATTCATTCTTCTATACGCTTGCTAGATCCTTTAACATTTTGGGTCAAGCTCGCCAT